>JZKD02S2353767.1:0-31035 GCA_000966675.3 Picea glauca | reverse complement strand
CATCCTTGAAGAGCGTTTCCCACCATAGTCCATCTTGGAGGACTTTCCATACAGTGGCATTTCCTCCAACATGACCTCCCACACTCCATTGTGGAAATCCCACAATATGTCTTGTCTTTCATGATCTAAGAAACATCTCTTGAGGATAATATCTAGTCCCAATTTATACAATTGCCCTGCAATAAATTGATAGTCTTGTACTCTAAGAACCATATGACATTTCTAAGTTGCGGAGTACATTTCTGGGAAGGCCCCTATACTTAAAAAGATTTCTATGTCTTCAAGGTATTCTGGTATGACCTCAACCCAGAACAAGTATACATCTGGGAGGTGATCATAGACTGCTCCACCACTTTCTCCTGACTCTAATATGGATAAGTGATCAAGCCCAACGTTGCATCTTCCAGGCTTAATGATCACTTCAAAAGAAAATTCATGAAACAGTAGCAACCACCGACAGATTCTTTCATCCAGCACAGGTTTGTTAACTAGATATTTTAATGCAGAATGATCGGTAAAGAACTTAAAATGAGAGCCTGATAGATAATGTCTAAACTTATGCAAAGTGTAGATCATGGTTAAACCCTCCCTTTCTGTGGTTGTATAGTTGTGCTCATATTGCGACAACTTCCTGCTAGCAAAATAGATAGGATGATCCATGGCTCCATCTCTTGGTTGTGCTAATATGGCTCCCAAGGAAATACCTGATGCATCTACATGCACGTGAATTTTTTTTTCCCAGTATGGAAATATCATAATAGGTGTTGTGCTAATATTTTACTTTAATATTGTGAATGCTTTATCACACTCTTGGGTTCATTGGAAAACTTCATCCTTCTTTAGTATATTTTGTAGAGTTGCAATGATATTTGCATACCTTTTGATAAGCATGTGATAGTACCCTGTGTGCCCCAGCGTGGAGCACAATTGCTTAGAACTCGTAGGCGACGGAATGTTCACAATAACTGGAACTTTGGTTGGGTCTACCAAAACTCCATCTCAGCATACTATGTGGCCTAACAAATTTCCATGTGGTACAAAAAAGATACATTTTTTGAGGTTCAACAATATCTACAATTTAATACAGATGTCAAACATGAGACGTAGTAGCACTACATGTTCATTGACAAGGCTATATACCATCCAATTATCCATATAAACTTCTATAAACATGTAGATAAATTCTCAGAAAGATGCTATTACAATTCGGGAAAAAACTGCAGGGGTATTCTTTAGGCCAAATGGCATCACATTATATGCAAATGACCCCCATTTTGTTATTAATGTGGTCTTATTTTTGTCTTATTAAATAATCTTTACTTGGTGATACCTCGAAAATCCATCTTTGAATGAGTAAGACTCTTTCCCCGCAACTTGTTCTAGCACCTCATCAGTAAAAGGTGTTGGGAATGGGTCATGCATAAAGGCATATTTAAGGATTCTATACTCTACACAGACCCTAATGTCCTATGTGCCTTTCTTTCTCTGGATGACTATTGGGATAAACCATTTTGCTTCTTCCACTACAAAAATAAGTCCCTCTTCCAACATCTTCTCTATTTCCCTTTTAACCTTCTCTTTCACTCTGGGGTTAAGGCAATATGGCCTATGAATTACATGCTTTGATCCTAGTTTTAGTTCAATTTTCATCTCTCCCATAGCTCATTTAATCCCTTTTAGCTCCGAAAATGTCTTTGGGAAGAAATCCTCATACTCTCACAACAAGCTATGTATTTCTTGACTGGTCTGCTCATCCCAATAGTCTCCCATAATAACTATCTTAGGTTTCTCTGTAGTCCCTATATTGACTTTGTACAATTTCAATGGGTGATTATAAGAATCATAAATCTGAGTAGGTATGATGTTCTAGATTCCCTTGCTCCCTTATGTCTCCTTAATGGCTAAGTTTCTCAATTCTTCTAAATCATCTGGGATTTCAAAATCCTTCTCAATATTATATATAAAGGTCTCTTGTCCAAATTTAGGTGAAGTTCTTGGCTATGCCTTGCGCATACCAATAGGTTTTATTTATTTTTACCAATATCTGTAAAAATGAATTCTTTAATTTATTGTAGGACTAATTTAAGCTCAGGGTACTTAATTGTAAATGAGAAGTACTTTCAAAAGTGATCTATCAACGTTTTCCAATCATTGGTTTATCTTCGGGTTTCTTCATGGATGAACCAAGCTTTTAGAATTAGACCTAGTGAATGGGGAAATACTTGAACCCAAAAGAGAGATGGTATTTCTACAACCTTGCATTGTGTCACACATTTTTCAATATGTGTTTTAGGATTAGACTATTCGTTGAACAGTTGTGCAACCTGGAAATCCATCTGCATCTCTGATTCCAGCTGCTCCTTATATTTAAATATATATCCAATAGCTTGCTTCACCTCGTTCCAATTTTCAATTAAGGCTTTGTGATTGGCACACCATCTAGAAGGGGTAATCTCATAACACTGTTGGAACTTTGTCATCCCAATCTTCCCTTTTTGTGCAACAGACCTTCGTTAATACTCTATCCAAAATATTATTAAATACTTCCACTGTTCCATTGGATTGGGGGTGGTAGGGACTATTTTTAAGATTTTGGATCAAGAATGTTGTTGTAATATTTACTATTGTACTATTGATGAAATGACCTCCTTGATCACTAGTTAGACTCCTAGGACACCCAAACGGAGTGATAATATTTTTGAAAATGAACCTAGCAGCAGTATCAGTCGAACAATCCTAGACAGTTGTTTCCTTAGTTCAATGTGTAAGGTAATCAGTTGCAATAATAATATACCTAGCCTTTGAATGCTTAGTTGTGGGGTTGATCGGCCCAATGAAGTCAACCTCCCACTTCTCAAATGATTGTAAAGCTTGGACTGGCTGAATAGGTAATTCATCTTGTCATGACGGCCTACCTACTCTTTGAAAGACATTGCATGATCTAGTATATTCCTTTGCATCCTTGAAGAGTGTGTCCCACCATAGTCTAGCTTGGATGAATTTATGCATAGTGGTCTTTCCTCCAACATGACCTCCCACAAATCCAATGTGGTACTCCCACTTTATGTCATGTATTTCATGATCTAAGACACATCTCCTAAGGATACTATCTAGTCCCAATTTATATAATTGCACTATAATCAATTGATATTCTTCTACTCTAACCACCATATCACATTTTTGAGTTGTGGAGTACGTTTCTTGACAATCCCCTATACTTAAAAAGACTGCTATGTCTTCCAGGTATTCTGGTATGACCTCAACCCAGAATAGGTCTGCATCTGGGAGATGATCACTGTATGCTACACCACTTTCTCTTGACTCCAATATAGATAAATGATCAGGCCCGACGCTACATCTTCCAGGCTTAATGAACGCTTCAATAGAAAATTCTTGAAACAATAGCAGCCACAGACAAATTATTCCTTCCAACACAAGTTTGTTAACTAGATATTTTAATGCATAATGATCAGTAAAGAACATAAAATTGGAGCCTAACAGATAATGTCTAAACTTATGCAAAGGTTAGATCATGGTTAAACCCTCCCTTTCTGTGGTTGTATAGTTGCACTCATCTTGTGACAACTTCCTTCTAGAAAAATAGATAGGAGGATCCATGGCTCCATCTCCTGGTTGCACTAAGATGGATCCCAAGTAAATACCTTATGCATCTACATGCACGTGAAATTCATTTTCCCAGTTTGGAAATATCATAATAGGTGTTGTATTGAAATTTTCCTTAAATATTGTGAACGCTTTATCACACTCTGAGGTCCATTGGAACACTTCATCCTTCTTTAGTATATTTTCCAAAGGTGTAGTGATATTTGTATACCTTCTGATGAACTTACGATAGTACCCTGTGTGCCCCAGCATGGAGCACAACTGCATAGTGCTCATAGGTGATGGCATGTTCACAATAAACACAACTTTGGTTGGGTCTACCAGTACTTTGTCTCAGCATACTATGTGGCCTAACAAATTTCTATGTGGTACAAAAAAGATACACTTTTTGAGGTTCAACAATATCTAGAATTATCTACATCCATAAAACATCAGATGTAGTAGCGCTACATGTTCCTTGAGAAGACTATATAACGTCCAATTATCCATATATACTTCTATAAACTTGTGGATAAATTATCTGAAAGTGGTTATTAGAATTCGGGAAAAAACTACAGGGGCATTATTTAGGCCAAATGGCATCACATTATATGCAAATGACCCCCATTTTGTTATGAATGTGGTCTTGTTTATGTCTTATTCAACAATCCTTACTTCATGATACCCCAAAAATCCATCTGTGAATGAGTAAGACTCTTTCCCCGCAACTTATTCTATAATGTCATCAATAAAAGGTGTTGGGAATGGGTCATGCACATAGGCAGAGTTAAGGCTTCTCTAGTCTATATAGGCTCTAATGTCCTCTGTGCCTTTTTTTCTCTGGATGACTATTCAACGAACCCATTCTACTTCTTCCACTGCAAAAATAAGTCCATCTTCCAACATCTTGTCTATTTCCCTCTTAACCTTCTCTTTCACTCTAGGGTTAAGGAAATATGGCCTATGCCTTACAAGATTTGATCCTAGTTTTAGTTCAATTTTCATCTCTCCCATAGCTCCTTTAATCCCTTTTAGCTCTGAAAATGTCTTTGGGAACAAATCCTCATACTCTTACAACAAACTATGTATTTCTTTATTGGTCTACTCATCCCAGTAGTCTCCCACCATAACTATATTAGGTTTCTTTGTAGTCCCTATATTGACTTTGCACAACTTAAATGGGTGATTATAAAAACCATCAATCTAACCAGGTATGATGTTTTGGATTTCTTTGCGCCCTTCTATCTCCTTAATGACTATGTTTCTCAATTATGCTAAATCATCTGGGATTTCCAAATCCTTCTCAATCTTATAACATTCTATAGGTATCTCGTCCATGTTTAGGTGAAGTTCTTGTCTATGCCTTGCAGATACCACTAGGTTTGATTTCCATTTACCAGTATCTTAAAAATGAATTATTTAATTCTTTGTGGGACTACTTTAAGCTCATGGTACTTACTTGTAAACGAGAAGTCCTTGCAAAAGTGATCTGCCAACATTTTCCAGTCGTTGGTATGTCTTATGGTTTCTTCATGCATGAACCAAGATTTCAGAATTGGACCTAGTGAATGGGGAAATACTTGAACCCAGAAGTGAGATTTTATTTCTGCAACCTTCCACTATGTCACTCATTGTTCAATATGTGATTTAGGATCAGAATATCCATTGAATAGTTGCGCAACTTGGAAATTCGTCCACATCTATGATTCCAACAGATCCTTATCTTGAAATATATAACATCATTCCAATTTTCAATTAAGTATTTTTTATTGGCCCACCATCTCGTAGGGGTGTCCTGGAGGGATAAATCAGTGATGATTTTAGGGGCTAAATTTTGCTCATGGGCTAATTTTCCATGGTTTTTCAAAAAAAGAGATTTGCTATTTTAAAAATAATTCGCCCAAATTCTATAGGATAAAATTATTTTACCTTAAAAATAGCCTAAATTTTCTAAAATCTATATAAAATTCTTAGAAATTTGAATATTTTTACAAAAATATCGTCAGTCATTTATAGTTGGCATATGAAGGATTAATAAGATTCGCCTAGGTTTCTACATTTTAAAATAAATTTCCATCCTTAAAATCATCCCTAGGATAAATCAAATACTGAGATCCTTTTATCCTCCACTACCTTTTAGTCCATGCTGACCAAAAAATTGTCAAGTCCCGAGGTACCATCATATATTGGGTGTTATCTCAACTCGGTTCCAACCCATCTAATTGCCCTGACAATTGCACATATTCTTAAAAATATTTCATATGATCCTTGTTGCCAACTATCAAATGCCAGTTCTGAATCTTCGTATGCTGATTGTATGCTCCTCCAACTTACTGATCAAATAATCATAAGATTTATGCAGTCTTCTCTCGTTCCTGTTGTTACAGTGTACAACTGATCCAAGTCTTCTCCCTCCATATTGTTTTCCATTGGCTCCGTGTATCGGTGGCCTACATACTGATCCAAGGGTTGAACTACTTTTATTTCATTTGCCTCAAATGTCATAGTCTCTTTCTTTAGGTCAATCATCACATATTTTTCACAATCCCAATCAATACCAAGTAGTGCAGGATAAGGGTCCTTATCCCCCATGATTTAAATTACCTAAAAATCAGAAATAGTCTTTACTCCTACAACATCTATTTCCACATTCTCTAGTCTTCCTATTGGGAAAATATAATATTGATTGGCCATTCTTAACTGGATTGGGGAATATGTTAACTGATATTTTCCTAAGGCTTCCCAATTCTTTTTAGGCAATATATTAACATTAGAGCCTCGATCTAACATAACATCCTTCATCTCAAAATCATCTAGCTGGGATACTAATCTAAACTCTTTTCCACTTCGATTTTCCTTCTCTGCACTCTCTAAGTATTCCTCTTAGGAAGATTAGTCTGTATTCATGTTTTCGGAGATTCTTAATTCCATAGAAATAGGTACAGTGCATTGCGCAACTGGTCATTCCCAAGAATATAAAAAAATAACTGAAACCAAAGGTCGACTATGTTTTGTGTTTTCTTAGGTTGTCTTGTCAGAACTACATGGTTTCTGGGTGTAGGGGTTGAAGCAGGGACTTGCGCAATCCTAGGGTAAATGATAGGTTGATGGGGTTTCTCTCGCGTCTCAAGGTGAGGGATATTCTAAAATAATTCTATGGCATTTTTAAAGAATAACTTCTATTTCATAGGATCATACCTATCCTCCTTAGGCGTTGCTTTCTGGATCTGAGAAAAATTGTCAGCATCTACACTAATATTTTCCCCTACTTGAGTAATGATATTAAGGTTGGGAAGTTTCCCTTTAATAACTCTCTTTATCTCTGAACCGATGAGGTTAGTTCCTTGTTGACGTACCCAATCTTCCCATTTTTCAATTAGTTATGGGAATTCTTCAGTTGCTTTCCCATTGGTTCCGCAGTGAGAACACCATGGCTGCCTCGGATGAGGACAATCTCTAGGCATGTGGCCTTGCTCATCATAGTTGTAGCATCTACTTGGTCTGCTTCCCCCGGTTCTTCCTCCTCTAAATTATCCTCGAACTCTTACTTGTCCTTGAGGGGTTTCATACACCCTTAATGTTGTTCAATCTAGCATGTCTAGAAGGGAATGTAATTCTCTACATTGATTGGTAGTATGTGTGGTATATGGGCAAAAATCGTAGTGAACGGTATTCAATACTGTTGAATACTTCTATATAATGGGGCATTGTGTTGGCCCATTCCCATGGGTTCATAAAATCTCCCAATACTCCATTATTGGCATTGCTTGATTACCTAGAAAAGCATGATATGGGGTGGGGTTATGGAATGGTAAATTCGCAGATACTTGCATAAATCCTCCCATGGGTCTTGATGAAGGTACCATCGGATTTTGAGGAGGTCCCATTCCCCTTGTTCATGGACATTCATTCACTAGATGTCATTTTGTGTAACATCTGGCAGACCGGACTGATATGTTCCCTTGTAGTTGTGCCAAATTTGCATTTGTTGGGGGTCTCATCCCTCTTAGGATCCCCAAATATCCTACCATGTCTTTAATATTCATTGATTGTTCCAAGGCATCTTTTAGAGTGGTTATCTGATGTTGTGTTAATGTAATCCATGTCAGAGGTAGGGATCCCTGAATATACCATTCTCTTTTATGTTCCTCATGAATTGGATGTGCTAACCTCCCTATAGTATGTTTAAACTTATATCTATCTTCCCAGGATGATTCACCTTCCCTTTGTTGAATCTTGTGCAACTCAGATAGAGTTTGTTGTTTTGAATAAGGTAGCTTAAATTATGCAATGAACTTTGTTTTAACCTGGTCAAGTGTGAATGCTTGACCTTGCAGTCCAGGAAATCCTAGCTCAATAACCTTCTTGTACGATTTCAGAGCACAACCTCTCAAGGTAGTCTAAAAATACACCAATTTATTCGCATCCGGAGTCCCTCTGGACCTCCAGATTGATTCACATAAGAACCAATGTTGCTCAAAATCTTCGTCTCCCTTACCCCAGAATTATGGGTATCGAGAAATCGAACCTCCCATGTTAGCATCCATTGCTTATCTTACTGCTCCTATCAAAATAAAACCTAACGATCCTGGTTGTGACCTACCGAGGGATCCCAATATCCTCCCAGTACTCGAGCTTCCTGGTTGTGACTGACTAACTAAATGTAATGGAAAATAAAAAACCAAGGATGATTTTAGGGGCTAAATTTCTCTCATGGGATAATTTTCCAAGGTTTTTCCCAAAAAAAGATTCACTATTCTAAAAATAATTCGGCCAAATTCTATAGGATAAAATTATTTTACCTTAAAAATCGCCAAAAGTTTATACAAACTATATAAAATTCTTATAAATTTAAATAATTTTACAAAAATATCACCAAACATTTATAGTTGGCATATGGAAGATTAGTATGATTCGCTAAGGCTTCTACATTTTAAAATAATTTTTCATCCTTAAACTCATCCCTGCAATTAACATAAAAATTTAGTATAGAATTTACGATTTGTCTAGAAGACACTTGGGATATGGGTGATTCGAGGTTGGTGCCACTGGCTTCGGGGCAGGTTTCTTTGATCTTGGGGATATCATTCTCATCCTCTGGGGTAATCTCTTTAGCCGTAATCTAGATCTTTCCTAGCATCGGGGTTGAATCTTCTCTTTCTTCTTTAATATCCAAGCTGACTTCCTTCTCCCTTGCTTCTGCACCTTCTCCTTAATGTCCACCCTCTTGGGGACTTCTTTCTCTCTACTCTTCTCTCTCACTAAGTCTTTGAATATCCAGTCTTTCTTTTATTCTCATCTTCCACAACTCTTACATACATCCCTACTTCACTTATCTTAGTCCAACTTCTTTCTGCAACCTCTCAGATTGTTTTACTACTTTCTTTATCTTACCTCTCCACCACTTCTCAACTATGGTGGTTATTTTCAAGGATTGCTCATCTCTTGAGTCTATTTCTTGATACTCCTTCCCATCTGTCAAATAATCCTCTCCCCTCTCCAAGGCCATGAATCCACCCCAAACTCACCCCACCCCAAGCAAGGGACATAGTTAGCATCCCCTCTTCTATCAAGAAAACCTTGATACATAAGGGGATTTCTCTCAGTAGTCTTCCCCTTACGTATCTCTTGAAATATGCTTCTATCCATGAAAATGATTTGTGATTCGTAGCTGCAAACTCAATAATGTATCCTTCTAGTGTTGTCTTGACCCAAAAATCGGTTGCTCGCATTACTAGACTATCCAGCAGATGAAGTGTTATGATATTTCATGTATCCCAAGCGCAGGCCTTCTTGAATCATTCTTGGAATTAAAGAGATTATTGGAGCCTATATACCCAGTGGCAAAGTTCTTTTGGGAACTTAAGCCAGAATATCTCATATTGATCACTCGGTCGTTCTGAGTAGAAAACTACCTCTCATGTATCTTTCACAGATTTTTGTCTTAACTCCACTTCTTTCCATATTAAGGCATCAAAATTTCTCTCCCACCAATGGTGAATATTATATTTGAGAATATACAGAATAATTCTCCCTACAGGTTCCCTTTTAACACAAGTCCAGGAAAAGAAACCATTCTATTGGCATAGAATTGATCACACTAGGGTCCTTCTCAAGTTACCAACAAAAGGTACCATCTAGTCTAGAGTGTTGGCATTTTCATCTCCTCCAAAGAGAAGAAGTCTCACCTGCATCGCAAAAAATACAAAAGGATAGGGAGGGGTAAGAAGAATACTTAGGTGAGTTCCCAGAACCTTCAATATTCACCATATGATCTTGCGCAAGATAGACCAACTACAGAACAAATCTGAAGTCATGCATATTGGAACTAATGATACTTAAGTTGTGAAAATAATTCATACACAGAGATATCATATGGATCTCATAAAGAATAAATAAGTACTGTAAAGATATAATGCATAAGAATAAACATAGAATGACACATTATATTTCAAATTTTTGGGTCCTTCTTCATCTATTATCTTCAAAACTTATCAAATACAATCTTAGAGATACATATTGGTACTATATTACATACTTATAACTCTGGAATCATGATGCAGAGCTATTTCTACCGAAAACTATATACATATTACATTTATAGAACCTTTTCTCAACTAAAACCCAACAACGACATCTGAATAACAACAAGAAAACTCAACTTATCAACACTATCCAACCCCTTACAACCCAACCTAACTCAACTCAACCCTTTTACAATAGTATTCATCTAATATATAGGCTAAATGGGATCTTCTAGATTTGGGCTCACATGCTTTCTTGTTTTGGTGTAACTACATTTGGCTCGTTGGTGTTGTGTTGTCCCTTTCCGCAACTGATTTTTGTTTATTTTCCTTACTCCACTATCCAACTTCTTTTGTAGCTTGTGCAACTCTTGTTAAACCAAAACGTGGATTGTAGTCCTTCCTGCACAGCCTCAAATAAAAAACCGAAGGGCCTAACACGAGGAAGGTAGAGTCCATAGATCGTTAAAGTAACTTGTTTGAAATGACAACACTTGTATATTTGTAGCCCTAGGATGAGTGGGAAAAACCGATATAAGCTTGACATCACCAAAAAGTGGAGGGTAATCAAAAGTTCCCATCAACTACGGAAACAAACCAACACCTAAGTTGACAATTTTGGGCTATGGATTATCAATCATTTGGACCGTGGAAGCCCCTGATGAAGGGTCAGTACAAGAGAAATAAAATTGGTCAATGGTCACAATTTGACCCTCCTGCAGAAAAAAAAAGACCCAAATAACTGTAGAAAACATTGCATGCATTACATAATTCCAAATCCTTCCTAACAACAGGTTGTAGTCGAGAGGCGCGTCGGCCACTTCAACCTCGACACACATGGTTTTTCATCCCAACTGCACAAGGAAAGAAGGAATGATTCCATGTGGTCTAAATGACCAACTATCAAATTCTATAAGCAACGTAGGTGACATATACAAACTGGGTTGTCCAATGGCCTTCCAACATGCCAATGACATCACGCAAGTCGAGGTACCCTCGTCAACCACAGTACGAAAAATATTCCGAGTAAAATATTTTGTGGTATAATACACTACTATCTGAAATGAAATGTGGTAACAAAGATGAGGTTTCAATTCAGTTGGATAAAAAATGATCGCTCCCGAGTTAAAAGTCTTTTTCAATCCGAAGGAGGATAACAATTATTTTCTCTGCAAAGGGAAACTCTGGAGGTCTTCCAAAGAAAACATTGTGCAAGGAATATGTGCAAAATATTCCACAACAGAGTATTTTTGGGCAGCTCTCATGTTTGGATTATGAGAATCCTTCTTAAATGCACCTTTTGGGATGTGAGTCATCGCTTCTCCCACCACCTTCTCAATCTAGAGAGGATTCAGTGGGTTCATGGCTTCTTTCCCTTTTCGGTAGATTTTGAAATTCCATAATCTCAAGCCCTAGTTGTTATATTAGCCTCGATATTCATCATGTAAATATTTGCAGATGGTTTATTGGTAGGCAAGGGGGATCCCTGAATGCCCCCTGTTGTGCTCAAGAATGATGAAGCCTCAGCCAAGTTTTTCCCTTGTGGAAAATGATTTTTTAGCACAATAGGTTGATGCTATCCAAATAAATTTTTTCCTTCTATAAGTCGAAGGAAAAGATGGGTCAGGTGGTATTTCATGCAAAGATTACACAAATACTTCAACTTCTTATTCTTTGTTTCCCCCCCTCTAACATTTTTTGTAGCATGTTTTTCCCCTTTACCCTTCTTATTTCGTTGTTTCTTATTTCCCTCATGCTCTTGGCTGGCCTTAGGGTTCTTCGACTGCAAACTGTGTATGTCCAACCTATGGGTAGGGGGAATAGTCAAACTCAGAGTTTGGCTAGCCACAGATTGTTGTATCGAAAATTGTTGTAATTGATTCGACAATAGGTCTGTGGACTTGTTTTTCATTGAGACTACAATACCATCGACATGGATTCCAGACTTTTGATTGGACTTATCGAGAATAGACCACAATGCATCTAGGAAAATCTCTTAGAGCATGCTGGAATGAGAGTAGATCATTTGAAGTTGTTTTTCTCTCATAATTGCCTCCTCTTCTGAAAAAAATATGGAAGTCCCTATGTCCTTGGATACGCAGGGCACCAAAGACTTTAGGAACCACTCAAGCAAGAGATCAGGAGGGACCTGGACCTTAATTAATATCTTTTGATGCTTCCATTCTTAGATATGATCAGAGATATTTTTGGCCTTGGTTTAGTCAAAGTTGGCCAACAATTCGGTGTCGACATCGTATCTCACATGTAGCTAGAAATGGTTCAATAAGACCATCACAAATTCATTGAAGTAAGAGTAATTCGAGCGGTTGAGTTCAATATACCATTTTGCAACACCCCTTATAAGAGTGTGTTAAAAAAGGTGCAATTGGATGGAGTCATGCCTCAGTGAGTTTGTCGAGCACCATAGATGAAAAGTTGTCACATGATCACCTAGATCTTCATTAGAATTGCCTTCAAATTTTGGAATATTTGAGGGCAACTTATTCAGCATGGGGGGGCAATGCAGATCATGGAAAATTGGGTCGTTCAATAATTTCAACAATCTTGGAAGATGTAGCATTTCCATAAATGATAGTTTAGGTTGTGTACTATTTACAGGAAAAGACAGTCTTGGAGTTTGACTGGCACAAGATTTCCAAAAAAATTTGGACTGTTGGCCAGGGTTCTGGTAAAAACCATGGCCTTGACCAACATAGGGTAACTACATCTGTTGGGGTATCATCGGTGAATCCCATAATTGGAAGACATAGCTTGTGCGAGTATTTCTCCCTGCATTGTGTTCCAAGGATTTCAGAAGGGGATGCCCCCAAGCAATCCGACAGGCATTCATATGGAGCCCTGCTTGGGGTTCCATTGAGCATGAAAGGGGTTTCCCCTAATCGACATCCCTTGTGAGGGATATGATCCCTTACATGGATTCCAAAGACCCTAAGTGGAGAAAAATCTAGTCATCACTCCTTGTGAAGTAATAGTACCCTTCACTGGGTTTTGTTTCCCAAAACTAAGGTTTCCCCCAGCGAAGACAAAAACCAGAGAAAAAGAATTGTTCTTAAACATGCCTAAAAAAGAGAATGCAATAGATCCCACCAGCTTGTATAAGATGAAGTTCCTAAAATACCTTCTCCAAAGAAGCTATAATTATCATTCGGCCCAATTGGTTATTGGAAAGAACCACCGAGTGAGGGGGACAGAGGAGGTATATAAACCCCATCATAATGGATAGCATTAAAGGGGACTGAATCACTCCCAGTTGACCCTTGCATAGGATCATTTGTTCTCCCTTCCCCCAGACCCATCATCTGTAAGGTGGAGTAGGTAAGAACCAAGTTCAAATCAAAGTCGAGCATTCCCTATGAAAAGGGAGGGCTCGTTGCACTATGAGTAAACAAAGCAGTGGTCAAAACTGATAACGATATTGGACCACTACCTGAATTTGAGGGAGTTGAGTCCACTACAGTCTAGACTAATGGAGGTGCGAGAGGAGGTAGGATGCCCCCTATGGTTGTAGCCATAATGAGAGTATGAGGAATCCAAGATGAAGTAGCCAAATTTTATTCCATTGCCGCTTGTTGGACTAGTTGGCACTCAGAAGGTGTCACCTCAAGAGGGACAACTTGATTCAATATCGACGTTGAGAAGTAAATAATCAGAGAGTTAGTTGGCCTATGAGCTTCTACCACAAAGTCAGAAATGGTACATTCCTCCAGAGTTGAATAGTTTCCTCACAGATTAGTCTCAGGCACATTTTCTTGTGGCCCGGTCACTTCAAACGACCCTTCTTAGTCAAGTCTTCCCCATAACTGTGGCGGAGGTGGATCCAATGTAACCACTGATAGGCCTTGAAGCCTTCACGACTAATATAGTTATTTATATTCCACCTTATGAAATGATCAACTGACATAGTAAGGCTTGACTAGCATTTGAACACCAAGCACACAATAAAAAGTTTCCTAAAGACAAATTGGGCAGTTGACTATCTAGTAGGAAGGAGAGTTATGCCAATCAACAATAGAGAAAATAACTTGTGCAAGTACAACTCGAAAATGGAAGCACCCTAGGAGTATACTCTAAAAAGCATGATTCGACATCTACCCCAAGTACTACGTTATACCCCTACAACCACATGTGTAAGTCCCTAGAATATGGGTAACTAAGTTTCCAGCTCGCAGTCAGTCACCAAGAGGGTACAGTCAATAGTCAGGTGGATCGCAATGAGAAGGATAACAATTTCAAATCCTATAAATGGTATCAAAATCAAATGGTCTGGAAGAAAACACAAGATCTTGAATGGATTTTATGTCCATGAATCTTTATAGGAAAATGAAGTTAGTATTACTCCCAAGAAAATCCCTCAATATGTATTCCCCACTGTCCGGATTTGGAGGGGTTATCTCTGCTTCCTTTCCTCACGTGATCTCGTCTTTATCCCCTATGTTAGAGGGGATCTCAAATAAATTTTATGAAAATGGACTTAAGAAATCCCCAACTTAGACTCCAATGTTTGATTTAACGACCTTAAAGAGTTTCCTCTCCAGCCTAATTCAAGGACCTAAAACCCTAAACTAGTTTGTGAACCCTATGAACATAAATTTATAGTGTATTTTTTATTAAGCATTCTTTTTAAAGGATCGATTTACTCACAAGTTATTTTAGTAAAACTAATGGTGTTGTAAAGAGACAAAAAAGAGGAGAGAATTAAATCACTTGAAAGAAAAAATACTTCGAAAAATAAAAGGAAAGCTTTATAACTAACTCTTTGTAAACTCAACTTTTCTTAACTAACTTTTCAAGATATTGTAAATAAAACCTAAAACTTACTTTCACTTGACTACAAACTACTTATGTTTCAAGAAATAAAAAATAACTTGAAAGACAAACTCTTTTTCCCTTTTGCAAATAATCAACTATAACTACTTTACCAAACTGAAATGAATATATATATTTTTTTAAATTGCTTTAAAGAGAAAAACATAGTAAATATTTTTCTTTTTTCAAAGCAAGTAAAAAGGATAAAAAGAAAACTGAAAAAAGAATTGAAAATAACTTTAGCCCACTGTGGATCGGAGGTATTCAATCAATAAAAGAAGAAGGAAGATCTAAAACTCAACATCTTGCTTAAAACCTTTTTAAAGGGTAAACACAAGAAGACCAACAAAAAAAATTAAAATGAAACCTATGACCAGGCTATGGCCACAAACAAAGACTCTAGACCGATCCATGAAATCCCTGAGAAGTGTGAACTTCAATCAATAAAGAAGAAAAGTCCCTCTTTTTTTACAAACTTTCATGAAACAGAGACGTGGGTTGTTTCTTCAGCAGCCTGTCTATCTATGTGGATTGTCTACTGAGTACAGATCGTATGTACGTGGGCTGACCAATGAAAGGGCATGTACACCTCTGTAGCTCTTCAAAAAAAGAAAAGACCTGGAAGTATTACGGGGTAGGCACAACTGGTATACACCCTGGAGGTGACCAGAATCCCTTGACAGAGTCAGAAAACTTGAACAAAACTTGAAAGGAAAACAAACCAATCAAACAAACCAAAACCCCCTAAAACACCCTTGAGGCAATCCCCAGTATGGTTGCTAGTTCTGTTTACGAGAAAAACCCACCCTTAACTACACCAGGGTTCAAGATGTAGATAGAGCGAAGAACCATCTAAAAGTCATTCAATTCTACTCTACCCCAAAAATACCAAAACTAATGTAAAGAAATAAAATAGAGAAGGTATTAGGTAACTATACCTTTGATCCCATGCATGGTGATGATTTCCTCAAGCTTGGTAGTTTCACTGACTGAACGTCTCCTCCCAAGGCTGAACTGCATCCAAAGATAGGAAAACAAGGAATATAATCATGTTATTCTATTCATGAGCTAGGGTTAAATATTAAATGCTCAGTATAAATCAATAAAAATACTCAAAATACCATCATTTGGGATAGGAAAATGTGATTCTTTTATTCATCAAACAAAGATTATACCTTTCAATCTATGTCGACCACCATTCCACGAACCTAGTTCGAGCTTCTCTTTACCATGCTCGAAATGGACCTTGAATGAAATTATTTTCTCAACCTTTTGATCATCTCAATGGAAGGGAATGGGTTGAATGGAGGAATAAGGGGTTGATGAGGGAATGTTGAGGCAATATCTCACAAAGGTATAAAAATCTTGGGCAAGGAGGAGAAGTGAAATTGGCTAAAGTTTCATTGTTCTTATGCTTGGATGTGAAATGAGACCCCAAAACCTCTTTTTATATGAAAAAAGGATGGTTATTCTATTGAGTGATGGGCTATAGAAGGTGGATTAGTTGGGAAACTTCCAATAGCCCATGAATTTCAATGAATTCCTTGCAAATTTTTATTTTTTGCAACTTTTGCAAGCATACACGGGTTGTAATGGTGTAGAAAGTGTTTGTACACTAGATGTGGTGGCGCAGCAATAATATGTATGTGATCTGTAATGGTGCAGTGAATGTACATCTTCTAAAAAATGGTTTTTAAGAAGAGATTCTCAGTAGTGATTTGGAAAAATATGCAAGTAAGAGGGACAAGGTGATGTATGCATGAGTAGGGAATTTTAGGGCTATAACAGTCTTCATCCCAGTCTTAATGTAGTATGAATCTAACCATGTGAATATATCTCTTGATGTCGAACATGGTAGAAACCACTTGATTATAGGTCGTTGAGGGGAACCGTTAACAAGTGTGAGGGAAATCACCAGTGATGTCAATGAATCCCAAGGTACCCTAGTACAATACAATGAATGTGAATAAGTTATATGAGGTAGAAAATTCATGGAATCATCCAATCAAAGGTCAATGATGTAAACCCATTATTGGAAGCTAGGAGGCCTTCCATTGAGGAATTCATATCCCAAGTTACTAACTAGTTTCTAAGTCTGATTCCTGGATGATGTGTTGAAGTCGAGAGGAAGAGACTCATTGAAGTAGGACCTTGATGTATCCCCCATCATCGACATGAAACTGACACAAGAAAGTGATGACATATCGTGGATTAATTATAGACTAAAATGGGTATGGAAACTGGTAATTTTACAGATGGTTTACTCTTGAGGCGGATAGCTCCCTTGAACATTGAGGCATGACATGAGACCTGGTAGCATAAATGCAGAGTGGACCAAAAAATAATGCAACGGGTGCTATGACATTCTTCAGATGACTCAAAGGAGTGTATAGAATCATAGGATTGGTTAAGTGCATAGGTTTAGTGGATTATCCAAGTGTTCAGAGCAAAGGTTAAAAACAAATCTCGTGTTCAAGGGTGACTGCAAGAGTTGTTTACAAAATTTCTTAGGAAACTTCACCCACTTCCTTGAATTTTTTCCCGATATACATAGATGAGTACATAGATGAATACCTATTTTTATTATTGGTTACATTCTCATGTTTTTGTGAGTTCAAGAAAGAATAAATATTATTCTCATTAGTGTTACAAGGTTACCGAAATATGCTGCTTGAAATCCTATAAAAAAAAATTGTTCTGGGCATACGACATTAGTAACTTCTCGAAAAAATGATTAAAAACAAACAAAAAATGACTTTATAATAAGGATAAAATATCAAAATGAACCTATCAAATATAGAAATAGGTAAAAATTTCATTTTATCATTTGTTTTTTATCATTCTCTATATTTTGGAGTTTCCACCTCTTTGAATCATTTTTCAAGCGACGCCTATAGGAGATGTGAGTGATGATTTCCAGATTCGTTCAGGCCAGGTTAGTAATTTATTCCTCCTCATCCTTTTTCATGGTTTTTTACTATATTTTAACCTTGGTTTGAGTGTTCTAGGCTCCCTAGGAATCCCTAGAGCACCAAACTGGATCGATGCTCCCTTAAGTCACTGAGGGCATCATCGATCAAGATTTCAGAACACTGTTGCATATGTCCAGGGCACACTCACACTCTGTAGGCTATTTTGACGGAGCGTTAGGCACATAACTCAAAATAAATTTGAGTTTTGGGATAAATAGAGTTAGTTTTTCTCCATACGAGTTTGACTAATGATGTTTAAATGTTGTATTTGTAGATTTCATCTATAACTAGCCATGATAGAGTGGAAGGAGCATGAGCATGAGTTTGATGATATTTCCACTCTCCAAGACCTTGAAGAGAGGGAAGATTTGCAAAACTGGGGATTTTTCAAATATGTCAAGCTTCAAAACATGAGAAAAGAAGTACTATTTCTTGAGTATTTAATTGGTCTATGGGAGGACGCTAAAAAAACATTTTGCATAGGACTGCACATGCTTGAAATCGAACTAGATGATCTATAATTTCTGAGGGGACACTTGAGGAGAGGGGAACCCATTCTATTTTTCAGACACCAGGAAACTCCTCAACCAACTGAGGCATACATCGTCGATCATTTCATACCAGGGTCATAGTTGTTGGGTGGACAGACTGTGATAAAGGATGTGAGAGATTTATAACTTCGATCCATTCTATTTTCCATCACCAATTTGGAGGGTGTTGGATATTAATCTCTCTTCCTACTCTTGGGATGAACCAGGTTCAGATATGAATAGGGTTCCAACAAAACCCTCTAAAACTATCGACCCTCTTGGTAAACCAAAAGGAAACACAACACACAAAATGTACTGTGCATCTCACCCGAGATATTCCTAAGAGTGGGGGTATGGTATTAAAAACCTGGTTGTTCGTTTTTTTCTATTATTAATATCCGTTCATTTGTTACTTCTATGCATGCATTCTAAGAGATCTAAATGAAGCATTCATTCATCCATTCATATTCTAACTATTTGAAACAAAGTAAATATGCAATACACAACACACATGGCACAAGTTTTATCATTGTTCACGCCCTCCCGGGCTACATCCACAAAGTTCTGACTTCTTAGGATTTTTATTTATAATTCTAGAATGTATGGTGCTACGTGCACTACAATTCCAACCATACAACCATAAAACAGTTTCCACATCCTCTATGAGGTGGAATAGACAGCACTAGGATCCTCATCCTATGATATAACACTCATGATCTAGTTATCTAACTCTCCTACAAATGAACATCTTACAAAAGGTATCAGATATTACAATCGTTATTCTAGCCAAGCAAAACAATATTCTCTAACATTATGGAACCAACTAGCCCTGACCTAGACCTCCTAGGTACTTATTTATACTCATTTTCATCTTATTTGTCATTGCAATATCTTACAAAAACCCTAACTCTAACATCGTTATGTTTTCCTACATGTGCACCTTGCATGCTTTCCTCCTTTGCATGCGGATTTTCCCTTGCAAGTGTTGCTTTTCCTACCAACATCTCTTCTAAAAAACATTCCTTATATTCCTAAAATAAACCTTTTCTCCAGTTTATTCCTACACCCAGTAGGTCCCCAAAAATGACATGTGGCTCATTCTGATCCACCTAGGAAGTGCACACTTCCTCGATAGCCTCTGCTAGGAAGTGGAACTTGTCTGCAAATTCCCTTCCTCTTTCCTGGACCGACATGACCGTCTTTGTGAGTGATTATAATGCAGGCGCATTGATATCCTCCCATATCATTGTTGTGCACTCTTTCTATGCTTACACCATGTTCTTCTTCTCCTCCTCCAATTGCATGATCATATTCATTGCTTTCTCTTTAAGGGGTTCCATATGTGCCTCTCTTTCCTTCTTTTTCATTTGCACTGATTTTAATTCCTCCTGTAACTTCTTCATATATTTCATTCCTTTCATACGCTATGTGATAATCATTTTCTTCTACCTTTTCTTAAGGTCTTGGATTTTTGTGCATACTTTTCCTTCTTCCCAGTCCCATTGTTGGACCTACTCATCGTCCTCCAATGTTGTCCAAAGTTATGTTGCTCTGTCAAACAATCCTATTGCTGCATTGACTTGTCTTTCCATCTCATCGATTTGTCTTGCAACTTCCTGTTTACTCTTCTCCTTCACCTTGGGGGGAGTTATTGGATTGAGTTTTTATTTTATCTCCTTGATCTCCTTTCTGTATTGATTGAGTGCTTGTGCAATGAGGTTAATATTTTCCTCAGAACTTCTTTCTACTTCTTGTGCTCTGTCAGGGATGCGATTATACACCATTGTCAGTCCTTGTTCAATTTATTTTTCATTTTCTCTTTCCTCCTTGGTTTCGATCTTGACCTGCTTGACTACCAATTCTAAGGATTCCTTGACTTTCTTCCTATGTTGTAGTTTTGTTCTGTTTGTTCTTGCACGCGACTGCACCTCCTACGTGACACTGACCTGAAGCTTCTGTAGTGGCTTAGTTGGTATTCAATGCTGTCTGGGCTACAATCTCATCCATTTGCAACATGATGGATGTAATTTGGAAGTTCAGGTTGGCTTGTGATATGGTTTGGACGATATCTTTCTTGCTCGATGCAACCCTTGCCTCTGATTCTATTTTTGCGGGGAAGGACTATGTTCCCTCTTCATTCTTGTGCACTTCTCTCATCTTCTCCAAGACCTACCTCATGTCCGCCATCTCATATTGAATTTGGCATCTTTGGTGCTAGGCATCTTCAAAATCCTTAGTTGAGAACTCCTGTACTTTTTTTTCTCCGAGGTTAGTGTCATCCTCAGTAATAGTGCATTATGGAATTTTTTTATGTTCCTTGTCCTTCCTGCATGACCCTTATTTGTCTATGCTTGGTCTCTTTAGTGTCCATGTTTCCTATGAGATACATGTTGAGGGGGTTTCTTGTGTAGTTGTATCCCCCATTACACGTTCTCATTGTGTTGGGGCAGTGTCCTTTTTTCCTTCATGCGCATCTTTCTTTGGCACACTCCCCTTATTCAGTTGCACTAACTTCTGACTTTGTTTCCCGGACTTCGTTGGCATTTTTTCCACAACAACGTCACCTACATTTTTTTTGGTTCCACCTACTTCGACCTCCGTTCCTTTGGGAACTTTCTTGGCTATAACTCGGATATTCTAGTCATCTTTCCAATCACACATTTCCATTTCTACATATTCAATGTTGAACCAGTAATGAAGTTTCATCCATTTCTTGGTTGGATCACTGTGCACTTGTATCAACATGGTGTGGCACGTGACTCTGAAATTTGCAATACCTTGGTATTGCATGGAAACCTCTGGAGTTATCCTCCACTTGTTTATATGCTTTCTTGAATATTTCTAAAGTATCGCGTAAAGGTAGTTGTATTGCCACTTCTTATTTTGGGCTCTGAATTTCTCCCCATTGACGTATACTGTGTTTCACGGAAATGACCTACCATGTCGCAAAAACAAGAATATGGTGGCTCCCTCCATGTAATTAATTCTATCAAGATCAATACCAAGAATATTGAAATTATGTCCCTGAATCCTACACGTCTTTACAGTCATCAAGGAACATGTTTAACAAATAAGGGGCCCAACTGAGCATGGTGCCATCGACACACTGTCCTATAGCTGCAACAACCGCTACAAGGAATTCCTCCTTGCAGAAATTTCTTATCATCTTGTAGGCCATAAGATTTGTGACCATTCTCGTGGCGGCGTTGTTGATTATTTTTATGATTATACTGTGTGAGGCCCTCTCTGTGCCATAGGTTTTCTTCATATCCTTAGTAAAAAATTTCTCCTTCATTTTGTTATCCAGGTACTACATTGGATTCTCTCCCATGGATGGTAGACCTGTGATGAAGGAAATCAATTCGACATTGATTGAGACGGGTTCCTCCAGCCATAAAAGGCATCCATGGAGGACCCCCATTAACCGCTTGACGCAATTGTTTACTTCCTTCCCCCTGCCAAGATGGGGAATTTATACTAAGTTGAGCATACATGTGTTGGCCAAGTCAGTTTCCCATGCCTTTGGTTGCAGTATAGGATTATTGAAGGGTCATGTGCCTATGTTGTCCATGTATACATGTTGCGCAAATTTTGGGAATTTTCTAGCATCGAACACATCTTGGTTTGAATACTTCAACTTTTACACATAGCCCAAAAGTGTTGGATTGGCCTGCACTCCCTCTAGAATGCATGGTAATACAATGGCTACATTGGGCTTCTTGTGCGGGGACCATGCCATGGGATGTTTTCTCTTTATTCTGACTGGTGTGCCAGAGGTCCCAACCTCCACTTCTCTATGTTATGCACCCGCGTTGTGATGCCCAGTCAAATCTTCAACCATCCTTTCCTGCTGCTACATAGACCCTGCTTCAAGATGTGGTCTTGGTGCCACAGGATATGTGTGTATTGGCTTCACCATTTTTTCTTTAGGCTTCTTCGGCCCTTGCAAGTTGTTGTAGGTTGTCTGCGTCGTCTATTTTGTGGCCCTGTGCACCATTGTGTGAATCAATTTTCATGGAAGATGTTGTTGTGGCTTGTGTTTCTTCCTCCACTAGTGTAGATCTTGCTTGTTCAACTCATAGTGAGGGAATCTCATTAACATCAACGAATTCCTCTCTCTATGTAGTTCTTGTTTGGCCTCCATGGCTTCATGAGACACTCTAACACTGCTAAGGGTTTTCCTCATTTTTTGGCTTGGCACACCAATATTTGGTGGTGCCATTGTGGGCATTTCTCACTTTTCCCCAAATGGGCTTTGACTGGTTCACATTATGCACTCATCTATTTGCTTTGGCTCTGTGTGCTCTCTATCACTGCAAGTTTGTGATTCCACAGTAAGTTGTAATATGCCCGCGTTTTCCCTTTATATAGAATGTGTCATAAATGTTGTGCAACTTCTCGAAGAAGCTTCCCTGGCTACGATTAATGCAATAAATATTTATGTGTATGCTGCATTTAATTTTCATAAATTATGCCAGTTGTCGCCTTTATGTCCTTACCATCATTTTTCTCCTTTATTACCATTTGTCCTTTTTCCGATGCACTGAAATTTTTTATGTGCGTCCTTCATTTCCACTATGATTTTTTCGTTAGTGGGTAGTATTTTGCTTCATGTATTTTGCTGCATACAGAACTTTTTCTCTTTGTCACCCTGAGTCCATTGTTTCTACGCACCATTTTTCCTAATAATTATTGTATTTTAATATTATCTTAACTTCTATTATAGTACATTATGTACATGTCTTTCTTACAACACTATAACTTTTAAGTGTTAGGAGGTCGATTGTTCATGCACAGTTTCAATCGACTCCCATTGATCATTCCTTTCATCTTTATTCCTTCCAAATCCTTTAGTTGTACATATCGACCATATCTGACATTATTTACTTCATAGGGCCCTAGCCAATGTATTCTAAACTTACGAGGATGTTGAAAAAATTTACTTTCATAGAGAAAGACTAGGTATCCTTCCTCGAAAATATTCCTCTTGATATGTATTTCATGCCAATATTTGTCTCTTGCTTTCTATACTTCTTAAATAAATCCTACTAGAATCCTATCATATTCCATCTCCATTAGCTGGTTCAATATTTCCTTTACTACGCCTCTTTCTGTCATGTTGGTAATTGATGCTACACGCGAACTCAATACTAGGAATTCCAGTGGCACCACTATTTATTTCCCATACACAAAATTGAATGGTGTATGTTGATGTAGGAGCATCGCTCCAGCTAGCCATGCACCAGCTAGCCAGCCCACTCAGTGCATTCAAAGTGCACATTCAAGGAAGAGAGGTGCCAGTCCTCTCACATTTTGAATTTGATTTCAATGTAATTAGTGTATGTAAGGCCGTGGAGCCATAGATCCATGCCTTTGAGTAGCCATTAGGTAGAAGTAGCCTTAAATGGTTGTAAGGTTGGATCTAGATCTGATCTGGACTAGATAGCCATTAAATTGTAAATTCAATGTAATTGAATAGAGTAGGTAATATGGAGGGAAGAGCTCGAAGAGCCCTCTCATGTAAAAGATCTTTGTATCTTGTTTTGAAGGAGTGTAAGTGTTTAGTTGTTAGAGTCTGTGAGGGTAGAGTAGATAGAAAAGGAGCCGAGACTTTGTTACAATCCGCACTCAGAACACCCTGTAAAGGAGGCATTTCATATTAATACAAAGAGAAGACTTCCTGCATTGAGATTCTATGTGTTTATGTGTTTATGAATGTCTTTGTGTGTTCTTTACATGTTGTAGATGTCTGTTAGTATGAATTTGTAGGGATAGATAGGATCTTCTATTTGTTGGGTTCTTTGATTTCAGGTTTGGGGTACTTTGAGGCTTCATGCCAAGAGGGCGTGACAGAACATGGCAGGTTCTGAGAGCCAATGCATAGAGTGCACTTCTTAATTCCAAGGAATTTGGACAAGAACTTGCAAGGAGGGTGCACCAAATGAAGTCATAGACTCAAGGAGGAAAACTCAAGGTTGTTGAATACCTTGGAGGTAGGACTATGCAAGGGAAAGCACAGAAGAAGGCAAAATCTCTGAGGAGTTCTGCAAAGCTCTCCTAGGAGGGCATTGAGCAAGTGCACAAAGTGCATAGAAGGTCTTTTTTGCGAGTTCAGACAAAAGAAAAAACTATTGAGGGGTTCTATAGAATCTCTACCAAGAGGGCATTGAGCACATGCATAGGGTGCATCGAGGAAGGACAATTCTTCTCAATTTAAGAAAGGAGGTAGAACCACCAGGGATTCTATAGAGCTCTTCTAGGAGGGCATTGAGCAGGGGTAAGAGTACACAGAGTGAGCTCTTTCAAGTTCAAATAAGAAGAAGTGTCCAAGGAAGAGGACCTTCATAGGTTTGTTGAATACCCTAGAGACTCAGCAAGTTGTTGATTGAGCAAGAGGCTACCAAGAGAGCATCAGATTCTCCATCTAAGGGAGAGAAAAGGGGTTGAGTCTGTTGGAGGTTTTAGGGTTCATTATTTCCAAGCTTAGGAAAGATAGCATCTTTTTGTGTAGAGACTCTGCAAGGAGTGCAGAAGTTGGGAAACCTTTCATGGTTTCAGAGAATACCAAGCTCAGGAGGAGTAGTGCCTTGGTGAAAAGAGTCATAGTGGCAAGGAGTGCATAGGTTGAGGAAACCTCTAAGGTTTAAAAGAAGATAATCTCAAGAGGAGTAGTTCCTTTGAGCATAGAGAAGTGACTGAGAAGAGTAGGAGACCAAGAGGACCCTTTGGAAGGTAAGAGTTCAACAAATCTTAGGAGGGACAGTGTCCTTTGAATATAGATGAGAGCCGAGGAGTCAGGCTTTGTAGAGCTGAGAAAAGGCTGAGGCCTTTGATACTTGGGAAATATTCCAACTCAAGAAGAATCAAAAGCTCACAAGGGAGGAGCTACAGCTGTCATCAGATCAAGCAGAGGACACAATCTGGACTGTTGAACTTTCACGTCCAGGCGCCAGCAAGAAAGCGCAGTGCAGAAGGAAGAAATTTGGATTGCTAGATATCGCATGGATAACTGATAGCCATCGAATCTGTGGAGAGTTGCACGAGATTTAACTCTCGTATGCATAGAGGAAAAGGCCCATCAAAGTCCCGAGACAATGAAATCTTGAAAGAATCAGGAGTGTCCATCTCAAAGGATGTGTGGCAGAAATCCGGAAGCCATCGAAGCTTCGAACATTGGGAGACAGAGAGGTAGGAGTTCGGGAGATAGTAAGTCTCAACTCATGAAGTTCTGAAGACATCCAGGCCGCCCACCTGCGGAGGATGCGTGTCATCATATCCTGGTTTTTCGGGGATTCGGGCATTGAAGAGTGGAAGGGAGACGTCTTTTGACCTCCCAAATTGTGAAGTCTCGAAGTGATCCGAACCGTCCATCTGTGGAGGATGCGTGGAAGTGATTGAGGTAGCTACCGAAAAGTTGGACACCGAGATTTCGAAGGACCAGTGATCAGTGCGTTGGGGTCACAAGTCCCAAAAAATTGAGAGTATCAGAACCATCCAACAGGAGGACATGTGGTGGTGATCGAGACATCAGGAAAATTCCTGAAGGATTATTTCGGTACATTGGGTACCGAAAGCTCAAAGGAGCAATGGGTTGCAATGGGGATCACGAAGTCCCGAAGTGAAAAACCATGAAGCGTTGAAGGGACACGAAAGGAAGATGACATTTCGGCATATCGATATTTAGGATATCAGAAGTCCTAGAGACAAGGAATCCGAGCTCTTGGAGACAAAAACTCCGAAGTTGCGAAATGTGACATAGCAAGGAGTGGGGCTGCAGTCAAACCTAGTATCGGGATATCGGGATTCAACATTTTAGGGATCCCACAGACAGGAAGCGAGATACTTGAAATCGGGAGTTCCGAAGTCGCGAAACGCAACGAGCCAAGGAAACACATCCTTCTGAGAGGAGAAATCCAATCCATGGATTTCGACATTTCAAGGTTTTGGTAATTCGAAGATTGGAAGGATCAAGGAGGTAGAGGATCTTGACAGCAGGACTCAAAGAGTCCCAAAATCAAAAATTCCCTTTTCGGGAAAGGGTCATGGTCATGTTTGGTGGCCATGTGGAGATGAAAGATCGCGCATTGGTGCAATTGCAAGGTGCAAGTAGAGTTTTCGTATAGGGACCTATGGATCAGATTCGTGAGGTCTCAAGGAAGGCAAACAAAACCATTTTGGTTCTATGGATCCAAAGGATAGAATGATCCTAAGACCGGGAGGTGGGGCAGAACCTGTCGAGGTAGGGGGTGCTGCATTATCTGTCCTGTCAGCTTCTTACATGTAGTCCTGTATTCCCATAGTACTGTTGGTATCTTCAAATCCCAATCTTCCATGTTGACATTTCATATCTTTATCAAAGAGTTCTCCAATATATTATTGAAGGATTCTACTTTTCCATTTGCTTATGGATGGTGTGGTGTACTCTTCTGATGATAGACTTCAAAATCCTCAGTCATAGCATTGATAGTTCTGTTGATAAAGTGGGTACCTTGGTCACTCATCAAAATCCTTGGAACACCAAATCTAGTGATCACTTGCGCAAAGAGGAAGTGTTTTTCTATCTTTGCGCTGCAATATTTTACTGGTGTTTCTTTTGCCCATATTGTTAAGTATTATGTTGTAGTAATTATATACATTGCTCCTCACTATTTTTCTAATGGATTAGTTGGTCCTGTTATCTCCTTTCCTAGGGATAACTAAGGATATTATGTCTCTAGGCCCACAGGTCCTAAACTTGGAGTATTGAGAGACATATTGACTTGAGCTTGGCCCTGGAGGCCCCATATTTTGTGCAATTCCTGCCATCTATCAGCAGCAAAAACATCCATCCCATCGACCTAGTTCTGAAGTAGAAGTGGGTATTTCTCCATGAGGTAATGCATCTGGGTATCATGGTATGTGTCACTCTGATTCTCAAAACATTTGAATATGTGAATTGAATTCTCTTTTTCTTCATGATGTTTTCTTGGAAATTATGCCTTTTAACTTCTCCATACCTAAGGGGATGATAGAGTTCCCTAACAAGTTGTTTCCCTTATGGATGAGTTTCCACTGGGTGGGTCTATGAAATTTCATTGTCCATTCATTCCATACTTATCACTTTTGATCATTTTCCCTCTTATATATCCCCTACATCGATTCAGGCATTGGGTTTTCCAAGCTAGTAAGGGTTGTACCATGCCTTGTGGGAAGAAGGGGCTAAAGGCACAGAGGGTAAAAGTAGCTGGAAAAATTTAAATCCAAGATCAAACCTTGAGATGATTCACCCATGGATCCACGAGAAAGAAATAAAAGGATTATTAGCAAGAAAAAAGAGGGACCCATAATATAAAATAGAAACTCAAGTCCTAGCTAGTGGATAGGGGGTATCATCATGAGCCAACCTATTAGGTCCATGAGCATGTAGCGGTATGAATCTACTATTCATCTGGTCACCATGCTAGGGTAGTGGCTCTTGCTGGAATAACCAATATAAAGGGGGTCTCATCACAAGGCAACCTTCTCATCTTCATGAAATGATTGTGGGTAACATTGTCACCAATGGTCACCACACCAGGGCAGCGTTCTCCAACTAGTCTCTTGAAAGAAAAAGAAATAAGAAAAAGAGTAAAAGGGCATTGAATGGGATAGGAAACAATTTCCTCCATCACAAGTTGCATCTCACCCTCTACAGAGGCACCCACAACTAAGACCTACATTTCCTTGTAATCACTACACCCCTTGTCCAAACATCCCCTACACCATATCATGCATTTACATGGACTATATTGGTATTCACCTAGAAACACCCCACACCTCAGGATAATTAGACCAATAGGACATCATGAGACCCTCTCCAAACTGGTCTTGTTAAATAACATAACCTCTTTGAGCATTTGTCTAGAAAAGAGGGGTTTGGTGCACATGTTTTTATAACTTGATTATTAGATGTGATTGGAATTTCTATGATTCATGTGACTTATGAGCCCATGGAGGGTGTACTTGTTGTTGCTACAGGACCCTGCCTGAAGGATAGGTATATATGGAGATATGATTAGGTCGGACCTCCATGGGGCTAAAATCCCACCAGATGGACATTGAGACCCCATCTAGCGGCAAAGGGATACCATAGGATTTCACTAGAGAAAAGGGAGGACGTTCCACCAGATTCACTTTAACAGGCCTGGACCTAGGGAGGTCTTTCCCTCCCACCATGAAATTATCCCTTTACATTATCATTATGATCCTTGACGTCACCGAGTTGGGATTTTAGGCATGAGGATGGCTTGGTTGGCACATGTGGCCGTTTTTGAGAGGTTTTGAGCCCCAATGTTTCAATTTGGAGGCCTAGCGTTCCAAAAAGGCATGCAACATCACCTTAGGAGGGGCATGATGTCATCCCTAAAATATAAAATTAGGTTTTTAATTGTCAATTTTATGTAAAACTAGATTTTTTATGTAAACTGGCCATGTCGATCTTTTTTGACCTAAAATGTAATTAAGGGTCATTTGTATTGTATAAATAAGGGATAAATCTCTCATATTTTTCATCATATTTCACTTACACAAATGTGATGTCTGAAATTCAGCCTCTTTTAAGGCTTATTGGATGAACTAAGTGGTGCACAACTCTTGGAGGGAGCTTATCTTGGTGTATTTTTGCATTTTCATGGTGGAAAATATTCAACTAGGGTTTGTGGCTAGATTATTCTTGATGAAGTAAGTAGAACTTTGCATTCCTTCTTTGTTTTGAATGGTTATGGTGTATTTACTTGTTCATTTATAATATTATGAAATTCTAGTGTGAAACCCTAGGATAAAAGCACATGTTATTGTCCCTTTATTAATAACTCTTCACCTACTTGATTTTGCTAGAAGACACCTCCTTGAAGGATACACTAGAGCCCTACCTTAGTATCACTCTAGTACTATTTATTCATTAAATTTTCATACTTTTATTTCAATATTGACCTAAAGAAGGATGAGAATCGCTAGGGCCTAGGGTTACTTACTTCCTAGCAACTTTTCCTTATAGGGTTTTGGATGATTGAGGCCTTAGGTTTTAACACATGAACCACCCACCCTCTTCCTTTAGCTCACCTATTATCATTTGTTTTTTCCCTCTATGAATTTTCCACTTCAATATTGACTTCATTTACCCTAAAAGGCACTAGTTCATACCTTGCAAGTGATTGATTGATTGGAACAACTCTTAAACCATCCACTCTAAAACCTATACTAATTATTTCTAACTTTAAATTAGAATAACCTAATAACTACTTTGTTGTTGCTGAAAAATATTGTTACAACCATCTATAAGAAAAAAAAATATCATCTTAAAGGAAAGTTTTAAAGATGATTTTACATTGCCTTCATTGATTCTGACAAATACTAGCATTTTGCTAAGTTTATGTTATCATTTTTTGTCATTATTGAAGCTTTATTGAGGCATAATTGTGAATCTATTGCTATGTATAAATTGTTATTATAAATACTTTTGTTGCCTCATATTTTATATCACCTTGTGCTTAGTTTATCAAATTCTATGGTTTTATGAAGCACTAACATCACATGGTACTTACAAATAGTATTTTTCTTGTTGTCTTGTTCTGGGAAGGTACACTTAAATTTTACTTTGCTTCATCTCATCAAAACCTTTGGGACTTGTTGAGGGGTCCAAGATCCCTTTAGCTCAACATTAGGAACCAAAACCGCCTTAGAGTCCCAATTAGAGTCTGTAGTGTTTGATGTGTGAAATGGTTCTCCAAATATTTCGATCTAGCTAATTTATCAATGGGATTTACTTAGTGATTGATAGGATATCTTTTTGTGAAAGTTCCTCCTTCACATTAAACATTATCTTTTGTATTTTTTTTTATTATATGAGTCTCATAAAATGAGGTTTTCTGGTATAAACCAACTGATAGAATGAATTCTTAACTACTGATGCAGGATGAGCCTGGGATAAACCTCATGTTATATCATGCATACAAGGATATTCACACCTATTACAAGTCTAGTAATAATACATTGATTTTATGGCATTTCAACAGTGATTGAGATATAATTATTGAAAGTAAATATGCATGCAATAAGATGAGTGCAAGAAAAATAGTTTCTTTATCTCTTCCACCAATCACACATTAACAAAACAATTTTCTTTTCATCATTAAGAACAAAAGAACTACTAAAATATTGAAAAATATATCGTATCAATAGATTCCGAAACTCTTACTTGTTACAACATCAATTACTGAAATAAAACTTGGAAGTAGTTCCTCCTCAATCCAATCACATAACCCCTTGAAGAAAAAACAAAATTTTATTTCTGGTTCTAAAAAACACTTCTCAATTAAGGTTGCTCAGAAATAGTTCTTTACAATTCTCAAAAGAGTGTCCTTTCCCAAAACCATCAACCTTTCCCAAAAGGTCAATCCCTCTATTTATAAAGAATCACTAACTAAAAATAGTTTCTACAAGTTTGTGTTATGTAAAACAAAATATTTCCATGTGGTGTTTGATCTCTTTGTTCTTTGGAAATCATCTTGTGGTTCTACTAGAGTGGATGACTCTTCTTGTATTCTAACCACTTGATGAATA
>JZKD02S2353766.1:298311-323845 GCA_000966675.3 Picea glauca | reverse complement strand
TTTTTTCTGCAATGGAAACATATAAGACTATACTACTTTCTTTGTATCCACATTTCCATAAGAATCGAATAAACAACCCATTATTATAATTATTTTAAGTTGTTAAGAGTTGAATCTTGGACCATGTGAATGCCTTTGTTGTGTTTATTTTGATATGTTGGCCTAGGATTACATAATTTATTTTCCTTTCATTAAACCCACCTCAATTGTTGATACACTTCCCTTTTTTTTGGGCAGTTTTGAACAATTTTGCATTAATTACACAAATGACATGTTGAAAGAATATTTCATTCAGGTCAGTAAACAATACTATCTCTATCAAAGTATTAGTTGTTTGGTGTGTAAGGCATGTTTTCATTACATCTTACATTTTGACTTAGCCTATTATCTGTTTAGTTTATTAGTGAGGTAAAATTCTTCCTCTTTCCCTTGTGTTGCTTACATTTTTGGTTTGTATGGTACAATGTGTGTTTAAGGTTAAACAAAATCACTCCAAAAGAGAAGTGACGCAGCCCGCGCCACCTGCGCATCCCGCTTCCACCAAGACCTTCCTCTTCACTGGCCCGAAGAGCTGACTTTGCTCTTCAACTCCCTTATCGGAAGTTCTCTCACCCATAGAATGATCTTCAATGATCTCCCTTGTCGTATCGGGAAATCGAACCTTGCGCAGTAGCGAGTCCCGAACTTAGCAACACAATCCCCGAAACCCGAGGAATATTTCCTTCATGGTTCCCTGCGTCGATCAGGATTTACCCCGTTGGAAAATCGGATTTGGCGAGGTTGTAAACAACTCACCTCGGAAATACCTGATTCCCAATATCCCGATGCCACCTGTCCTCTCACTCTGACATGGGTGGTCCCCACTTCAAATGGAAATCAAAATTTCGCGGTTCGGGAATTCGCGATTCCTGTGACACCGTTTCACAGGACCTCCCAAGTCCCGAACTCCGATATGCGATGCCACCTGTCAATACCACACGCTATCACTATGGGACCTACCGCAATTTGGAGCTTCGCGAATCCTCCGTGATTCTTTCGACACCAAGGGTGCCGAAGTGCTGAACCCTGATTCTCCGGGATCTTGCGCCACGTATCTCCGCGGAGATCAACGACCCTGATCTTCTCGGGAAATCGCTAATCGCGATTTCATTCTATACGAATCCCTCGACTACGGAAACCTCGATATCTCGAGGAGTTGAGTCCCGATGACTCTCCTTCCTATGCGCCCACATCTAAACCCTGCGCAACTCTCCTCACAATCTAACAGTTGTCGGGACTTCGCCAATCTCGCCTGCGAATCCTAACCGTCGACTCTTCCTTCTTGAAGGATTTTCTTGGAAATGGACGAGTGCCTCTACGACGACTTGTTCTCCAAGCCTGTTCTTGGGACTTCCACTCGTGCCTTTGTCAGTGTGAATCTTCTGTGCTCACTTTCAACGATATCACAAAGAAACTATCCCTCCTGAGCTTGTCAATTCTGACTCCCTCAGAGACTCTGCACACCCTTCTCGTGTTCGACCTTCAACAACTCTCAAAGTGTTGAGTCTTCCAGACCCTGTGCACTCCCTGCAACAATAGTCCTTAACTCCTTTCTCAGATTCACAACTGAGACTTCTTCCAGCCTGCGCACGCCTTGCACGGCTTTGATGCCCAATCTACACTCTTGAGAGCTTAGAACAAAAGTTATCTCTATCTAAACCCTGCCGTCATGCACTCCTTGCAGACAAATTCCATTGCACTCCTTGCAGGAATCTCTGGTTCAGAATAGAGAAACAATTGAAACTAATCTCTTACTCTCAAAGATTTCAACTCACTTATGAAATCACCTACACAACATATCAAAGCAGATGTATGACAAGAAGCAAACATTCATGAGCATAATGTCAACAATACACAGAGAATAACACAACCATGAAATTGAATCAAAGATTTCTATTAATTCAATATATATACATGGAGGTTCTTCATACACTTCTCTGCTTGCTCTCCTGCTCTCTGGCTTCTTCAATGATAATAATAATACAATGTACAAAGGAGGGTGTCTATATCTCGTTTCCCTCTCGAATCTCTAACTGTCTATTCTGGAAATAAAATCCTATATACCTACATTAACTAAAGTAAATGCCTCCTATCTACCTAAGGACAAGAGCTATCCGCTCAAGGTCCATTACAATATACAAGTGCGCTTCATTAAATCCACACATTAATGTTTGGCGCAACAATATGAAGGTGTTTCAAAATTTGTGCTGGCGCTGTCCAGCTGTTCTCCGCTCCGCGCTGGCTCGCTTGACGTGGGCGATGCTCCTGCATCATACTCCTCGGCTTGAAAATTTTCATGGGCTTCTGTCCATGAGCTCTTGCACGGTTCATCCATGATTCTCTATCACTGCTTCATTTTCCCAGCTAGCATCCTCGACTGGGTGATTCTTCCATTTCACCAGGTACTCGAAATACTGCTTCTGCCTGGTCTTCTTTCCCAATCGTTTGTCCAGTATGCACTCCATCTGCGACTTTTCTGCAACTGGTAATTGCTTTTGCATCAGTGGTTCCTCAGTTCTAGCTTCTACTTCTCTAGCCCTGTATGGGTATAAATCCGAAACATTAAATATCAGAGATATCCCGATACCATCCGACAACTCAATTTCATATGCGTTTTCTCTGAACTTCTTCAGGACTCTGCATGGTCCAATATTTTTCATCTTCATCTTGTTATATGTTCCCCTCGAGAACCTTTCTTTCCTTAAGTGTGCTAGAACCAAATCACCAACTTTGAACTGAAGTTGTCTCTTCCGCTGATCGACTCTACGCTTGTACTCCTGATTTGAGTCCTGCAATCGCTGCTTCACCTTACTGTGAAGTTATTTCATTGCCCCAGTAAACTCTTCTGCACTAGCACTGCTAGTCGTAGCCTGTTCTAACTCCCTGAGTTTAGAAACTCCCCTCAGTTGTGTCCCATACACAATTCGAAATGGAATTTTTCCTGTACTCCGATTCACATAATCATTGTACGCAAATTCTTCCTGTGGAAATATGTTGTCCCAGCTGCTATGGTGCTCTGTCACCAAGCTCCTCAGCAAGTCTCCAAGACTTCTGTTGACCACCTCGATCTGCCCATCCGTCTGCGAATGGTAAGTTGAACTAAACACTAAGTTGGTCCCTAGCTTCTTCCATAGCGTCCTCCAAAAATGACCTATGAATTTGGTATCCCTGTCCGAGACTATGCTTCTTGGTAACCCATGTAGTCTAACAACCTCTTTGAAAAACAAATTTGCGATGTGTGTCGCATCGCTGGTCTTCTGGCATGGAATAAAATGAGCCATCTTCGAAAACCTGTCCACCACCACAAATATGGAATCAACCCCTCTCTGTGTTCTCGGAAAACCCATAACAAAATCCATGCTGATCGCCTCCCATGGCCTCTCAGGTATGGGCAATGGCTGATAAAAACCCGCGTTCTGCTTTCTGCCTTTCGAATGTTGACAAATCCTGCATCTATCAACAAACCTTTTGACATCGGTTCGCATGACCGGCCAAAAATACGATTTTCTCAACTTTGTGAATGTCTTATTATGACCAAAGTGACCTGCTAATCTGCCACTATGCTTTTCCTTCAACAAATTCTCCCTCATGGAGCAAATTGGAATGCATAACTGGTTGCCTCTAAACAACAGTCCCTCCTGGATCATGTAGTCTATCCATGGGCTCTGATCCCTGAGAACTGGATTCTCAGCTGCTTCATACGCTTCCCCGAAATCTGCATCTCCTGCATACATGTCCTTCAGGTTTTCAAAACCCAATGTCTTGACTATGAACTCGTGCAACATCAAACATTTCCTGCTCAAAGCATCAGCCACTTTGTTAGTAGTTCCTGAAATGTGTTTAATAACAAACGTAAAATTCTGCATGTACTCTACCCATTTTGCATGTTTCTGATTCAACTTCTCTTGTTGACTCATAAACTGCAATGCATGATTATCGCTGTACAATACAAATTCTTTGGGTATCAAGTAATGCCTCCACTTCTTTAATGCCTGTATGATTGCATAAAACTCTTTATCATACGTGAAGTATTTCAGCTTTGCTTCATCCAGCTTCTCGCTGAAATATGCAACTGGCCTGTCATCCTGACTCAAGACCCCTCCTACAGCATATCCGCTTGCATCAAATTTCACCTGAAATGTCTTCTTGAAATCCGACAACACCAACACTGGTTGCTCTGTTATCTTCCGCTTCAACAGATTGAAGCTCTTCTCAGCCTCGGCTATCCAGTGAAAATTTTTATGATGCTTCTTCACTATGTCCATCATTGCTGCGCTAATTCCACTGAAATTCCGAATGAATTTCCTGTAGAAACTAGCTAAACCATGGAAACTCCTCACCTCGAAAACGTTTCTTGGTGATGGCCAATTCTTAATCACTTCCACTTTACTTGGATCCATTTTCAACTCATTCGCCGAAATAACAAAACCCAAGTAAATGAGCTCTGTCTGCATAAATGAAGACTTCTTCATATTGATCAACAACTTTTCCTGCTGTAGCTTCCTCATCACAATGGCCAAATGTTTCAAATGTTCAGCCTTGGTTTTACTGTAGATCAATATATCATCTAGATATACGACTACAAACTTCCCGATGAATTCCCTCAAGACTTCATTCATCAGCCTCATGAATGTGCTCGGCGTGTTTGTCAAGCCAAACGGCATGACCAACCATTCGTACAAACCTTCGTTTGTCTTGAATGTTGTCTTCCATTCATCACCTCCCCTCATGTGAATTTGGTGATATCCGCTCTTCAGATCAATCTTTGAAAAATAATTTGCCCCACTCAGGCAATCCATCAGATCATCCATTCTCGGTAGTGGAAATCGGTACCTGATGGTAATTTTGTTGATCACTCTAGAGTCTGTACACATTCTCCAACCTCCATCTTTCTTCGGACTAAGTACTGTTGGAACAACACACGGACTCAAGCTTTCCTTGACCATTCCTTTATCCAGTAGCTCCTGTACCTACCTCTTGACTTCCTCATTCTCTTGCGGCGTCAATCTGTACGCGGCCTTATTCGGTAAACTCACTCCCGGTATGAGATTGATGTGATGACTCACACTCCTCATCGGTGGCAATGAACGAGGTAGTTCATCCACGATGATGTCAGCGAAATCTCCCAGCAGTTCTTGAATCTCTTCTGGTAAGTCGTCCACTCTCGTGCTAGTCAGGACAATCCTTGGTTTCCTGACCACAAAGAATTGTGGATCTTCCTTCTTCTCCATCTCTGTGAGAAGTTCCTTCCCACTCATGAGAAGTATTGTACTGCATACTCCCAGTTTCATCTCCTTTTCCTTTATCGGAAGCAATCTATGTGTTCTCCCATCCTTCTCTAAGGTGTATGTGTTCATCCTTCCATCATGAACCACATTTCTATCATATTTCCATGGTCTACCCAACAATACATGACATACATCCATGGGAATAACATCACATATAATTTTATCAGTATATCCCCCTATTTTGAATTCAACCAAGCACTGTTTAGTGACACTCACCTAATGTCCTTTCTGTAGCCACGAGACTTTATATGGACTCGAGTGATCAGTTGTCTCCAGCTCTAATTTCTCCACCATCTCAGTTGAAACGAGATTATCGGTGCTTCCGCTGTCCACAATGACCTTGCATTTCCTATCCTTGGTTGTGCATGCGGTTCTGAACAGTCTGCTCCTTTGATCCATGTCCTCCACCTCCTTCTCGAGTCTCAAAAGGAATTTATGCATCCCAAGTGATCTTCCGCTATCTTCATCTTCGTTCTCAACATCACGCCTCCGCGCTTCAGTGATGTGAGCTTCTCCAACGTCTTTCTTCTTCTCTGGACACTTGAATGACTTGTGCCCATCCTTTCCACATGTAAAACATGTGATTACTCCTCCTCTTCCTCTGCCTCGACCTCTAGTACGAGGAAGGGCATTTGCATCAGCATAATCTCCTCGCTGATCATTTGGCTGTCCTCGCTGTGAGGTTCCACCCTTCTCAATTTTACCCTGGGGTTTCTTCCACTCCTCCTTGGGCCTCTGAATTCTTTCTTGGGCAACTTCCTTGCCTCTGGGCTGACTTATGCCTCGCCCTCACTGCCCCTGCTTACGGCTCAGCTTCTCCTCGGCCTTCAGAGCCATCTGATAAGCATCGTCAACCATTCTGATGGTTGTCAGGCTTAATTCGTCCTGAATGTCGTACCTCAACCCATTCAGGTATCTAGCAACCTTCTCATCATCGCTCTCCTGATGACCTGCTCAGATATTGAGCTTGTAAAACTCTTTGGTGTATTCCTTCACCGTCATCAACTTCTGTCTCAGGTTCTGCATTTGCCTGAACAATGTGATCTGATAATCCCTTGGGATGAACTTTGCCTTCATCTTAGCAATCATCCTATCCCATCTTTTAATCTTCTGTTTTCCTTTGGAACGTCTATCTGCCTATAGCTCGTCCCACCACAATGCTGCATGTCCCTTCAATTTGGTAACAACATGCCTTACCTTCTTATCCTCTTAGATATCCTCATAATCGAAGTAGGTGTCAAGAGCTCTGATCCAGTCTAGCAACTCTTCTGCATCCAGGCTTCCCTCATAGACTGGAATGTCCATTTTGGTCTTGGAACTCATCCTGGTGATAGCTTTGATCAATCGAGCGGTTGATGTGTCTTCTGTTGTGACCTCTTCTGCTTCGTGTCCAGCTTCTTCTTCAACTTCGGAATCGCTAAGATCCCCAGAACCAGCTCTGCGTCTTTGTGCTGTCTCCATCTCCTCAAGCCTTGCTCAGAGATCTCTCATTTGGCCCCCCATCTCTGGATTCCCTGCCGGCCTACCTCTTCTCCTCACCTCCCTGTCTTTGGGATCTGGTGACTATCTTTCTCTTCTCGGTGGCATGATGTCCTCTCTTCTCTGCTATAGAAAGAAAAGACTTCCCGCTTTGATACCACTCTGATGCAGCCCGCGCCACCTGCGCATCCCGCTTCCACCAGGACCTTCTTCTTCACTAGCCCGAAGAGCTGACTTTGCTCTTAAACTCCTTTATCGGAAGTTATCGCACCCACATAATGATCTTCAATGATCTCCCTTGTCGTATCAGGAAATCGGACCTCACACAGTAGCGAGTCCTGAACTCGGCAACACAATCCCCGAAACCTGAGGAATATTTCCTTCACGATTCCCTGCGTCGATCGGGATTTACCCCGTCGGAAAATCAGCTTCAGCGAGGTTGTAAACAACTCACCTCGGAAATCATGATTCCCTATATCCCGATGCCACCTGTCCTCTCACTCTGACACGGGTGGTCCCTGCTTCAAATTGAAATCAGAATTTCGCGGTTCGAGAATTCGCGATTCCTGTGACACCGTTTCACAGGACCTCCCAAGTCTCGAACTTCGATATGCGATGCCACCTGTCAATACCACACGCTATCACTATGGGACCTGTCGCAATTCAAAGCTTTGCGAATCCTCCGTGATTCTTTCGACACCAAGGGTTCTGAAGTGTCGAACCCCGATTCTCCGGGATCTTGCGCCATGTATCTCCGCGGAGATCAACGACCCTGATCTTCTCGGGAAATCGCTAATCGTGATTTCATTCTATACGAATCCCTCGACTACGGAAACCCTGATATCTCAAGGAGTTGAGTCCCGATGACTCTCCTTCCTATGTGCCCACGTCTAAACCCTGCACAACTCTCCTCATGATCTAACGGTTGTCGGGACTTCGCCAATATCACCTGCGAATCCTAACCGTCGACTCTTCCTTCTTGAAGGATTTTCTTGGAAATGGTCGAGTGCCTCTACGGCGACTTGTTCTCCAAGCCTGTGCTTGGGACTTCCACTCGTGCCTTCGTCGGTGTGAATCTTCTGTGCTCACTTTCAATGATATCACAAAGAAACTATCCCTCCTGAGCTTGTCAATTCTGACTCCCTCAGAGACTCTGCACACCCTTCTCGTGTTCGACCTTCAACAACTCTCAAAGTGTTGAGTCTTCCAGACCCTGTGCACTCCCTGCAGTAGCAGTCCTTAACTCCTTTCTCAGATTCACAACTGAGACTTCTTCCAGCCTGCGCACGCCTTGCACGGCTTTGATGCCCAATCTGCACTCTTGAGAGCTTAGAACAAAAGTTATCTCTATCTAAACCCTGCCATAACGCACTCCTTGCGGACAAATTCCACTGCACTCCTTGCAGGAATCTCTGGTTCAGAATAGAGAAACAATTGAAACTAATCTCTTACTCTCAAAGATTTCAACTCACTTATGAAATCACCTACACATCATATCAAAGCAGATGTATGACAAGAAGCAAACATTCACGAGCATAATGTCAACAATACACAAAGAATAACACAACCATGAAATTGAATCAAAGCTTTCTATTAATTCAATATCTATACATGGAGGGTCTTCATACACTTCTCTGCTTTCTCTCTTGCTCTCTGGCTTCTTCAATGATAATAATAATACAATGTACAAAGGAGGGTGTCTATATCCCATTTCCCTCTCGAATCTCTAACTGTCTATTCTGGAATTAAAATCCTATCTACCTACATTAACTAAAGTAAATGCCTCCTATCTACCTAAGGACGAGAGCTATCCGCTCAAGGTCCATTACAATATACAAGTGCGCTTCATTAAATCCACACATTAATGTTTGGCGCAACAATATCAAGGTGTTTCAAAATTTGTGCTGGCGTTGTCTAGCTGTTCTCCGCTCCGCGCTAGCTCGCTTGACATGGGCGATGCTCCTGCATCAAGAAGAAATTGGCCAGAGTAACATTGACCATCTTCCAGCATTGAGTCCCAAGTTTAAGGTATTTCACATTTTACCATTACCAACGCTTACTACTTTTATTTGAAATCCTTGAATGTTAGGTAGAGGTGCTTTGGAGGTGTCATCATTTGGTTAAAGTGATAAACAATGAGTCCTTTTGTTAGCTCTTGATTTTATATCTATTGAAAAATTATTCTCTATACCTTTAACTCTTAATGTTATATCTAGTGAAAAATTATTCTCTATACCTTAAATTATTGAACGATTATTAATGTTATATCTATTAAACAACTATTATCTATACCTTGAATTATTGAACGGTTATTATTTACACCTTAAACTAATTCCAATATTTGTTTTCCCATGTATTTTAAACATTTTCTTTTATATATATAAGATGTAATACATAGTTATGATTGATTTAAGACCTAGAAGACAACCTCTATAAACTAAGGAGTTTCTTATGCTTAGTATATCTAGTATGGATATCCTTTTAGAGTTTAAGTGCATTTCTTCTTTTTCTTCTCATAAAACCTTGCATATCTGGGGCTAAAACTAAATATGTGTTCAAGGACCCTTTTCAAGTAAATAATATTGTCATTTGTATTCTCCTAAAACCTTCCATATCTAGGGTTAAAACTTAAGATTTGTTCAAGGCCCTTTTCAAGTAAATAATATTGTCATTTGTATTGTAGGAATTTCGACAAATTATTAATCGTCTAGATGGCTATCGGTATGTTTTTGTTATCTCTCCTTTTATAAATTATGTTATGATTTGACAATTTTTCATCTATTTTTATAATAATTTATTACAAAATTATATCTTAATATTAAACGAAAGTTATATACTTAGGAATGGTCTTTTGATTTTTTCAAAATAAGAGTGGTTTTGGATTAGATGTGAAGACATGGTTGTCTTTCTTCTTTTTTATTTTAGTTAGTGAACTATATTTGAACTATATTGTTTGGTTAATAACAAACTCCTAAATAATATGAGTTGAAACTATATTAACATCTACCAATAACAACAAAACATAAATATAATTTAGATTTAAAGTATCTTCCATTATTATTATAAACTGTAAAAGTATACATTATCAAAAATAAAGTCATAACTAATCGAATTTACAAATATAAAATAAAATAACACTAATAATAAGTGATACCCAAAAATAAATAAATCATAATCTATAAAATAAACTATAAGTACATAAAAAAATTCTAGGAAAAAAAGTAATGTGAGAATTCTCACAAATATATCTACATAATTGCATATTTACAAATTGAAAAATAAAAAAAGAGAGTCAAATGTATTAATTGATTCATATTCCAAAGATTCTCTTGAAAGAAAGAGGAGAAGAGAGACCATTTATTTCATAGTCTCATCATTTAAGTATTAATAATCATTATATTCATTTTAAATCCTTACAACTTTTAATTTAAATTTACAAATTAAATTTCTTTACTTAAATTCCTACTCCTAAGTTGCAAAGTATGATGATTAGATATCTAACTTTTATCACCTCCTTGTAATGATCCTCCTTGTAGTGATCATAGAGACTGCACCACGCTTACTTTTAAAAGTCACAAATTTATTTAAAAGAAAGGATGCTTGGTGAATATGGATATAATCTACTCCGTAGTTACACAATATTTCAATGCTATTTATTAATTATCCCATTTCAATGCTATTTATTAATTATCCACTAATTTTTGAATGTAGTGACAATGTGCACCTCTCAATATATATAGTACGCTTTATCATTGCTTATGAAATATGATATTATTTACTATGTTCATTACTTATTAGTCTTTGTAGTAGGCGTAGAGGGATTATAGCGATCGATAAATCATTGACTTTATATTAGTGTGTCCTTTGACCAGAAATATTTCCATATTATGTATTGTTGGGACCAGGGAACTTAAAACATCGATTTTTCTATAAAACAAAGTACCATATTTGTCATGATATGATTGGACAAGGGATTGGAGGTCTTATTGCTGGCTTTGCTATTCCCAATGTTATATATGTTGGCATATCCAAAGTATTTGATCGTATATGGTCTTTTTGAATCATATAATTTGTTATGCATTTGTCGAAGGTGGATTAATGCTAGCATTGATTCGAATGTTTGGCTTAGCATTTTCTACTAGGTAAATTTATGGCAATGTTTGATATGGTGGCATATCGAAAGTTTGGCTTTACAATACATTCTCTGGTGTTCGAACTATTGTTACAAAAGATATAATTATTTATTTGGGATACGTGAGAGACCTGTTGCATTGAATGTTTTTCTTAAATGTTTACAGTGCATTTCTGACAGACTTAAATGTTTACCTAACAGGCTTGGTAGTGTTGAATGGTTATTTAACAGGCTTGTTACAAGACATTTTTTTCCATTTTTAAAATTTATATGCTCCAGTGGCATTGTTGATTCACTGGTCCATGCTTGTTTTTTGCATGGAACTGATTTCTTATTTGCATGTTGTCGTTGTTCTTGCTTGCATGTTTGCATTGTTGCAGTTTGCACGTTTGGGTTTCTGCAATCGCAATTAGAACAACATCGTTCTTGGGGGAGTGGTTGTTGCTTGCTTCTTTCTTAGATGTATGTTGTTTACTGTTGCTTGATTCGACTTTGCTGCTTGCTTCTTTCTTCATTGTATGTTGTTTATTGTTGCTTGATTTGACTTTGCAAGGTTCTAGTCCTGCGCCTGTAGTTGGGCCTTTTGGTTCTTATTAGCTGGGTTGTTATTTGGTTCTTGTTCTTTTTTTCCCAGGGTTTGCAATGTTGGGAAGCTGCATTTGCGGTTGGATCTCTGGTTACATTTTTTTGCACTGCAGTTTGCGTAGAATACTATGAAGATAAAATAACAGACTAAAGAATTGCAGGCGATGTAAATTGCATCTATTACGCGTTGAAGCAGAGTTTGTCGGTCTCAAAATATATTTCATAGTTGCCGATGCTTTTTCCATGGATTTTGTGTTACTATGGTTTCATAGTTATGAGAATGCCTTTTGTTGTGTGGGAGATATAGTTGTTCTCTCCCTTTTACTTTCTTGTTCTAAACTACATTTGGCTCTAGTTTCTCGTGTTTCTATGGTCATTCCGACTGACCGCCATTGGCTTGCATACTTAGCTAGTTTTATGGACGCGGCTTCGCCAATAGGTTCTATCGAACTATGACAGGTCGTGTTCAGTGTATACATTAGCTTTCCCAGATTAGTTTTCTTTAAAAGAAGGCCTCCTGGACAGAAGAGAATGCAATTTATGAAATTATAGGTTTTCTGGACAACATAAGTTAATGATCGCGGGTTTTGGGGGTGGCGGGATGAAAATTGGGCTTATGTTGTTGCATGCCCTGCAAATAGCACAGAGATTTCTACGATCATTCCGACCGACCACAGTTCGATTCCATACTTAGCCAGTTTTATGGACGCATCTTCGCGGATAGTTTGTATCGAAATATGGTGTATACATTAGCATTTCCGAATTAGTTTTCTTTATAAGAAGGGCTCCTGGACATAAGACATTGAAATTTATCAAATTATAGGTTTCCTGGATAGCATAAATAAAACATAGGAAATATGTAATTTTATAAAGTAGATATATACAACATGCACAGAGTCGTCATCCCATACTTAGCCAGTTTTTGCATCGCGGGTTCTTGTGGTAGGCGGCTGAAAATTGACAATCGGAGAGTTCTGCGATATACAAATTGACAATCAGACTTGCGGACTATTTTAATTTGAATTTTTGCACTGCAGTTCGCGTAGAATACTATTAAGATAAAATAACAGAATAAAGAATTGCATGCGATGTAAATTGCATCTGTTATGCGTTGAAGTAGAGTTTGTTGGCCTCAAAATATATTTCATAGCTGCCGATGCTTTTTCCATGGATTCTGTGTTACTATGGTTTCATAGTTATGAGAATGCCTTTTGCTGTGTGGGAGATATAGTTGTTCTCTCCATTTTACTTTCCTGTTGTAAACTGCGTTTGACTCTAGTTTCTCATGTTTCTGTGGTTATTCCGACCGACAGCCATTGGTTGCATACTTAGCCAGTTTTATGGACACGGCTTTGCCAATAGGTTCTATCGAACTATGACAAGTCGTGTTCGGTGTATACATTAGCTTTCCTAAATTAGTTTTCTTTAAAAGAAGGCCTCCTGGACAGAAGAGAATGTAATTTATGAAATTATAAGTTTCCTTGATAGCATAAGTTAATGATTGCGGGTTCTCGGGGTGGTGGGCTGAAAATTGGGCTTATGTTGTTCCATGCCTTGCAAATAGCATGGAGAGTTCTGCCATCATTTAGAACGACCGCAGGAAGCCCTCCTGGATAGAAGAGAATGAAATTTATGAAATTATAGGTTTTCTGAACAACATAAGTTAATGATTGTGGGTTCTCGGGGTGGCGGGATGAAAATTGGGTTTTTGTTGTTCCGTACCCTGCAAATAGCATGGAGAGTTCCGCCATCATTCCGACCGATCGCAGTTTGGTTCCATACTTAGCCAGTTTTATGGATGCGTCTTCGCGAATAGGTTGTATCGAACTATGGTGTATACATTAGCATTTCCGAATTAGATTTCTTTATAAGAAGGGCTACTAGATAGAAGACATTGAAATTTATCAAATTATAGGTTTCCTGGACAACATAAATTAAACATAGGAAATATGTAATTTTATAAAGTAGATATATAAAGCATCAACGGAGCCCTCATCCCATACTTAGCCATTTTTTGCATCACGGGTTCTCGGGGTATGCGGTTGAAAATTGACAATCGGAGAGTTCTGTGATATCCAAATTGACAATCGGACTTGCGGACTATTTTAATTTGAAGGACGTCATGTCCAAAAAATTTATCATTATCGAAATAGTTTACTTTACGTACGTTTTACATACCCTGGTGGACAAAAAACACACAAAAAAAATAGTAAACATTTTTTGGATCACGGGTTCTCGGGGTAGCGTGCTCTAAGTTCGGTCTCTGTTGTTTTGTGTCCTACAAATAGCACAGAGAGTTCCATGATATACAAATTGAAAATCGGACTTGCAGAGTATTTGAAATTGAAGGGCTGGTGCAAAAAAACTAGCATTCTCGAATTACTTTTCTTTACATACGTTTCACATACGCTCGTCAACAAAAACAAAAAAATAGTAGTAATGTCTGTTACATAGGGCTCCATCCCCGCTACCTTCAGTGCTTCCCAATATACATTAAATATGCTTTGAAAATTTAGAACCGACCAAACAGGTTCGAAAATATGGGCTTTAATAACTGGAAATCTTGAGGACATCTCCTGTTAAAATGAATAGACAGGCGAATATTATGGGATCTGGTAATTTTTTTTGTCCTGTGTTTTGAATTTGTGAAAATATTTATTTTTTGTTTTTTTTGCTTGTGCAATTTTAGTTTTCTTAAAAGCTTCAACATAGTTCACGAACGTGTCGCCGATAGAGGCCTTGAAGTCATGTCCCTCTTTAATATTGTGCATTTCAAAATGATGGGCTTTAATAACTAGAAAGCTCAAGGACATCTCCCATTAAAATCAATAGACAGGCGAACACTATGGGATCTGGTAATTTCTTTTTGCCTGCATTTTGAATTTGCAAAAATACTTTTTATTTTATTTTTTTGCTTGTGCAGTGATAGTTTTCTTAAAAGATTCAGCATAGTTGAAGAACATGTCACCCACAGAGGCCTTGACGTCATGTTCCTCTTTAATATTGTGCATATTTTAGATGTCAGATTTGAGAAACTACTTGGATATGGGAATTGTAATACGTGCTGCTAGTCACTATTCAGCGTACATATTAAAAAAGATTGGCATTAATAAGTAAAAATACCGAGAACATCTGTCATTAAAATGAATCAACACAAAATCTACGGAAGAGCATCCAACATTTGTTTTAAATACTTATTGGCATTTCTCTCTATCATCAAAGAGTTGTGCTTTAGGCTTCCTTCGTTCTAATGTTTCTGGTCATGGATATGTAAGACAACTTAGAGATGCGATTGAGGGGTACATGAAAGAAGAGAGACTAGTTTTATGTGATGTGAGCTATGAGTAAAAAAAAATCGGTTATACAAGAGAAACTCAGAGAGGACGAAGAAAAAAGAACAAGTATGTTTTGGTTGGTTTTCTCCCTGTCTTCAATGCTTTGGTTGGTTGAAAAGGTTGCCTGGAGATTTGTTCATTGAACTTCTTTGTTTTCTTGCTGGGAATTGTAATGGATTTTGAGGTCACGTGCAAAATAGTTCTTTAATTAAGTATATAGCTTCTTCCAACAACACAGATTTGGAAAGTGTATTGAATTGTAGAGATTGCACTAGTATTTGTCTACCTCGAAGGAAGGTAATAGAAACTGTATGGGTGGATAAAACGACATATTATCACTACAAAATTTTATGTTTCATAGTTTGATGACCTGCATGTGGGTCTAGTAGCCGACTTGACAGAAAGTTATATTCTTTGTCAAAGTTTGTTTGGTTTCCTCTAGATGTAGTTGCAAACTCCACATATTCGGCGTGACCTTCGAACATTTCAGACCTTTCTGTCGGCCGCCATACCTCCACCGCTATGAGGAAAGATATATTCTGATGCCATCTACAACATTTGATACACTTGCCAGACCTGTGCTAGTGCATTCTGCAACATTTGATGCACTTGCCACACCTCTGCTGCCCAAAGAATTTTCCCAAAGAAGTTATGTACCTCAACAAATTTGCATTTTTCATCTGGGTTGGACGTTTCTTTCAATTTATTGTAATAAAGCAAATAAGTTCCACATACAAATCCTCAGCCAGGCTTCTCAACCAAACAGACGATTGAATATAGAGAGAATACCAATCACTACCTACTTGAATTTTTTTCCCCTGCCTTAGCTGTTGTGACATAAAATGACTCCGTCCACTTTGAAATCGGCTTGAATTGCATTTCTAAGTTGTCTTGGATGTCAAGGGTTAGGAACATTGCAAGGAAAGCACCTTAAACCCCAACTTTTCGATGATAGAGGGGAATTAATACTTGACAAAGAATGGAATGTTGAATAAGTAGCCATTGCAAGCAAGCCATATCTGGAAGAGACAAAGTATTCAAAAAAATGGGATAGTTGTACTTGGCAGCACCAATTAAATACAAAACCCAAAATCGATATTCAACTCATTTTTTACGAAGAAAGAGTTTGAACACCAAGAAAACTGTGAAGAAGATTCATCAATGTACATATTTGGTCGACGACAGGTGAAATCACAATTGTTGTTGCAAATAGCCTCAGCTGTATTTTGTAACCCATCTTATTTGAATATAGAATAATTTTGGTTTATATTTTAATAGTATTTTCCAATTTATGGTATTTGTTTTAATTGGTTTTTGTACCTTCTTCCCCCATGTCGCTAAACATGAAGGAAAAACTTTTGTTTCTGCTGCCCACTACTTCAATCTAAATAAAACCTACTCTGTTCTTTCTTTACATTTTACATTTAAGAATAATTAATGAGTTACAACAAGGTGGCTAAACTGTTGACGCAATGTTCCTGTGAAGTATGTTGGATATATTGCAGCTTCTTTTATTTCATTATATCTGTGCATATATACTAATATAAGTACTATTGGAATAAATACAAAAAAATTCCTCTTTGGAAAAGCTTAGGCAATTATGTTTGGGTTTCCGGTATTAAACAACTATGCCCATTGTTTCGTCATATACATCTTGCAGCCTAAGAACTTCTGTGGTCTGCAATTTATGCTTTAATTACTTAAAGTCACACCAAATTTTGATTGCATTTAATTTAATTTAATTTAGATATTGATGTTTATGGAGAACCGACATTTGATGATGTCATTGCAACAAATACAAGATGAATAGATGATAAGGAGTTGATCTCATTGAGACCACAATGCAAATTCATGTTTCTTATTGCGCTATGTTCATCTTGCAGTCAAAAATTTCGCGGTTTCAATGAAATTTGCAAGCCGAAGAGCATCTTGGAAATTGGGAGATCATTTGCATTTGAAACAGAAACGATCCATTAATATATATTAGTATGAATACTCTTCAAATAAACATGAAAAATTTCTCCATTGGTAGATACTAGTATGAAAAATATTGAAATAGATATCAAAACTTTGTCTCGGCCAATACTTAGCTAGTTATCTGGGCAGCATGCCCCGGGTTCGCGCCACCCACCACCTATGTCCCCTGTTTCGTCATATACATGTTGTAGCCAAAAAAGTTCAGTGATCTGCACTTAATGCTTTTACTAGTGAGAACCCAACAGAGGTTCGAAAACATTGCCATTAATAAATGAAAAAAAAAAAGGTTTTTTCGACTCTCAGATACTTATCTCTTTTCCCCTTTTGTTTTTACTGTCCATTATGGCTTTCTGGGTTTATACTTAGTCGTCTTTCTATAATGGGTGGTTGCAGGGTTCATGAGCTGACATATCTTCCTCTCCATCTATATTTTCACATGACGAATCCGATCGACCGTTGTACCTTTCCATACCTAGGAAATTTTATGGCCGCGGTTGCCGGATCGACACATACGAACTGGCCTTTTCTTCTTCCTGCTCATTATCGCTTTCTAGATATATAATTACTACTCTTTCTATGGTATCTAGTTCCAGAGTTTTTGGGCTTACATGCCTTCATCTCCATCTATATCCTCGCACGACAGATCCGACTGACCACTGTTCCTTTCCATAGTTACCCAATTTTATGCCCGCCACTGCGAGGCTAGCGCTTGCAAGCCCAATTGCTTATCGTTCCACTATATACATATTGTACTCAAAAGATCCGTCATCTACAATTGCAGCACAGGTTCCTCATATACATTAACTTCATTCAAAGTATATGTTGTTTGTTTCCATCCTTAGCAACTTCGCGTCCTTCCTGATATACATCAACAATGCTCTTACTAGTGACAAGTGGACATAGTGGTACGAAAGATAATTCTTTGATATGAAAGATACTTTTGTGATCTGCAATTCATGCCTTAACATCTCCATCTATATCCTCGCACGACGGATCCGATCAACAGCTGTTCCTTTCCATACTTAGCCAATTTTATGTCTGTCGGTGCAGGGTTGGCGCTTGTAAACCCAACTGCTTATCGTTCCGCTATATACATATTGCACTCAAAACATCCGTGATCTACAATTCCACCACAGGTTCCTCATATACATTAATTTTGTTCAAAGTATCTGTTCCTGATTTCCATCCCCAACAACTTCGCGTCCTTCCTGATATACATCAACAATGCTCTTACTAGTGACAAGTGGACACAGTGATACAAAAGATACTTCTGTGATCTGCAATTTATGGCTTAACTAGTGACAACTCAGCAGGGATTCACAAGCATTTGCATTAATAATCAAACACTAGATGTTCTTCTACGAGATACTTAGTTCTTTTTCCCTTCTCTTCTTCCTGTGTATTATCTACAATTCCACTACGAACTCCTCTGTCCTTTTTCCCTTATTTTCTTCCCGTGTATTATGGGACTATAAAATATGGACATGATATTTTATAGAGCATGTAAAAATTCTTCATTCCATACCTAGCGACATTTTGGATCATGGGTTCTCGGGCAGGTGGGCTCAAAATTGGGTCTCCATTGTTCTGTGGCCTACAAATAGCACCCAGAGTTTCGCAATATACAAATTGACAAGAAAAATTGGGGACTGGTTGAATCAACATTGCACTTCTATTGTTTTGTGTCCTCCAAACAACGCTCCCATTTATGCGATATAGAAATTGACACACGGAATGCAGGACTGGCGGGGTGGAAATTGCCATTGTTTATGCATGTTAGTCCCTATGAAGTATGCACAATATCTTAAAAAAAAATTGAATACTAAATTATCTCTTAGTAGTGACAACTGGACACAGAGGCACAAAACAGTTGGAATTTCACTCTCTGCAATATACAAATTGACTACCGGATTCCGACATCGTCTACTCTTCCATGTTACAAATTATGCATTCAACTGTTAGGAGCGATACAATTAGAAGGTCTGAGCCTCGCCTCCTCTACAAACACCTTCTCAACCTGTTATGGATCCTTCTGTTGCCAGGTTGATATCTTATAGATCATGTACGAATTATGCATTCCATACCTGGCGACATTTTTTATCGTGGGTTCTCAGGTGGGTGGGCTCAAAATTGGGCCTCCATTGTTGCGTGTGTTGCAAATAGCACATAGAATTTTGCGATATACAAATTGACAAGTGGACCTGCGGACTGGTTCACTCAACATTGCACTTATATTGTTTTGTGTCCTCCAAACAGTGCTTCCAGTTCCATGATATACAAATTCACACATAGAATGTAGGGCTGGCGGGGTTGACATTGCCATTTTTTACCGATGCTAATCCCTATGAAGTATCTAATAGAATCTAAAAAATTATTTTTGATACTAAATTAGCTCTTACTAGTGAGAACTGGACACAGAGGTACGAAACAGGTGGCATCGCACCCCATGCAATATACAAATTGACTATTGGGTTCGGACATCGTTTTCTCTTCCGTGTTACAAATTATGCATTCAAATGTTCAGAATAATACACGTTGAACGTTGGGGACTTGCGTCTTTTGCAGACACATTCTCATCCTTTTTTGGGTCCTCCTGTTGGCGGGTTCACTAAATGTGCAACTCTTGGATACATTTTTGGGTTGGCATCAAGATTTGTTGTACCACGGTTCACAAATGTTTCAAAGTATCCGTCACTGCCTCAGTTGGCATCCGACCCTCTGCAATATACAAATTGACTACTGGGTTCACATCTTCTACTCAAAATTTCTGTGATCTACAATTCCACTACCGACTCCTTTGTCCTTTTTCCCTTTTCTTCTTCCCCTGTATTATGGCTCTTTGGTTATATACTTGGTTTCCTTTCTATAATCACGGGTTCCAGCATTGGCGGGCTGACTTCTTTATCTCCATCTATATAATCACACCAGGAATCTGACCGACCGCTATTGCTTTCCATACTTAGCCAATTTTATGGCCGCGGTTGTTGGGTTGGCAATCTACAATTCTACCGTGGGCTCCTTGAACTCGCAAGCTTCACTCTGCCACGATTCACAAATGTTCTTGCTAATATACATTGGTTATGCTCTTACTAATGACTCTTACAAGTGACGGTTGCACACAACAATACGAAACGGGTTCATGAAATCTCCAATTCTTAGTCAGTGTTTCGGGTTCGTGCATTCAAACTCTGTTGCTTCTTGTTTCATGATATACATATTTCACTCAAAATTTTCATGATTTACAATTCCACCATGGAGTCGTTGGTCCTTTTTCCCTTTTCTTCTTCCCTTATATTATCGCTTTGTCGTTATATACTTAGTTGCCTATCTATAAATGCATGTTCTAGCTTTGGCCGGTTGATATATCTTTATATCCATCTATATAATCACACGACGAATCTGACCGATCGCTATTGCTCTCCATACTTGGCCAATTTTATGGCCACGGTTGCCGGGTTCGGGGTTTCGAACTCTGCTTCTTGTTGAGTCATGTACATATTGCACTCAAAAATTTCATGATCTACAATTCCAGCACGAGCTCGTCGAACTCGCAACCTTCACTCTACCACTTCTCACAAATGTTTCAAAGTATCTATCGCTACCTTCCATCCCCACTAACTTCCTGTCCTTCCGGTTGTCTTACCATACCCTCTTCGCTGTTACGCGTATTGCACTTAAAAAATTCCGAGACATACAATTTGACCCTCGCCCCCTCACCTTCAATGGTTGTACCTTGTAACCCTATTTTGTAGTGGCTTTTTTCCCCTACCCACGACCTCCGTACTTTCTTAATATGCAATTAGAAACCTTTCATGCTAACAGTCGACCATGGAGGAACCGTCAACATTGTCATTAATGGTCGAAAAGCTCGAGCAGATATCCCATTAATATGCATTAAACCAAGATGTGTGGAGAGTTATTTTTTCCCTTCCGATTGTTATCTTGAACATGCATCATCGTGTTGGCCCGCTCAAGAAATCTACAATGCTTAATCGCTCATTGCAATATCCAAAATGTTCGCATTTCTATGTATGCAATTAGTATTGTTTAATGTTAACAACGCATCATGCAACAACCATCCAAATTGTCATTAATCAATGAAAGTCTCAAGGAAATCTCCCATTCACACGCTTTCGACCAAAAGTTTCCCAGGGTTATATTATCCCTTCCAACTTTTCATTTCATTCATCATCTGGAAAAAATAAATGTTCTTGTAGACTTATGGCAGCAGATCGAGAGCAATTTTGTGGAGATACAATAAATATGTTCGCACAAGAGGACTAGACCTTCCACTGGTCTAGGGCATACTTTTACTATTCATCCCGTTCTGCCCAGAACGAAGTGATTTGGACCTCTGGAATCGCTTGTGTAGGCTACGTCCCTGAGGTTTTTGACTGTAAGGAGGTGGTCTCTTGGTGCACCGAAAAATATATTCTAGGCAAAAGAATTATTCCATTGTGCAACCACTCTCTTGTTTCTTTGTCACCTCAGGTCTTCCGCGAGATGTTAAAATTGTCGAAACCGACATCGACATTCAGAGGACAAGACTGCAAGCAGTTTCTAGAAAAACATCATAACGGGTTGGACATCTTAGCCGACTTCGTCGAAGACCCGACACCACTTCTTGAAGATATCACAAGGCTACAGGTAAGTTCCTTTAGAAATCCATTCCGGGAAATTGCTTGGTTGTTTACAAGAATAACAGGACAGGCATCCACAACAAGAATTTCCCATATAATTATTTATATTTTGGATTTCACAGTCAAGGAACAATACATTTTCGATTGGGGGAACCTAATTTCCATTGAGTTTTGTTCCCAGTTGTCACGATTCAAAGAATCGAATAAATTTTATATGTCATCGTACTTGATTTTCACAATTGTGTATTGTTGTCCGTTTCCAAAAATTTCTCTTTCAAATAAAATAAACTGTGGATTCGACCCAGTAACATTTTGGCACGAGGGTCTATGGAGGCACAAGGCCTTCCATTGTTTTTATGAAGTTTTTAATGGCTTTGTCTCAGTTTTCAAAGATTTACTGTTAGGCAAGGATGCTCTGTGGATGTCTGGCCATGAAACCAAGTTTTTGAACATAAAGGGCACACTTGAGCAAGAGGAAAATGACATTGTCCTCATGGTATTTGGCTCTAAGGAAAATCATGCCTTCCTTCCATGCCACATCACGGACAAGATGTTTGTTGTAGAAATAGCAAGGCAATACAACCAATGGTTGCATTTTTTCCATGACAAGAAAAAAAAATAGTTCATTCCTCTGCCCTGGAAAGTCAGAGACTTTGTGTGCAGAAACATCAACAAGATTGATGAGTTTTCCACCTATTTCAAGAAATTGAACCTAACGTATGCTGAAAGGCTAAAAGGGCTCGACCCTAATGGAATTTTTCGAGAACATTTACTGGGTGTTGGCTTTAACACCTCTTTTATCCATAGACACCTAACCCAACACAGGGACAGTGTTGACAACAATTCTTCTTCTGTTGATTGTGACACACAGACATTGCAAAGCACGAATAAATTGTACAAAGAACATGGAAAAGTATATGCTGAGAAGAGTACCCAGTCCCCTACCAGCACTCCCAAAAGCACGCCATCACGGAGCATCGCTTCGATGGTCCACCCTAGTAAGAAAACAACCCAGAAATATTCGAATGGAGGAGGAGATAAGAACCCTCCTTGCATAAATATTGATAGTTCTCACAAAATTCCAGTAACGAAGAAGAGAAAAAACAATGCAGGCAGGCGGAGAAACTTGAAATTGAAAGTGGAAAACTGTAACTTGAAATTGAAGAACAACACACGTAGAAAATTGGGTCGTCCATGGTGGAAATATCTGACACCGAATTTTTTGACATAGATGAATCCTTCATAATCCAGAGCGTTGTTTTTGACATCCAATCTAAAAGCATGGTCATTGAAAAGAGAGATGTAACAAACAAGAAAGGCAAATCTCGCACAGAGATTGACTTTAGCAAAATGTCGCCGTCCCAAATCTGCTCATTTCACTTGGTAACCGGTGACATTCTTTGGGATTCCATTGGAGGAATGGAAATGGATCATGCCAATCTGAAATAGCACCTCAACGAATTTGAGCAGGCTTTCATTGCAACCCTAGAATTTGCCATTCCTTTGGCAAAAATCATGCCTGCTACCACTGCAACGGAGATGAAAGTATCCTCTACCCGCTCTAGATCCCTTGTAGAAAATAACATCAACAAAAGAATGCAGCTAGTTACTGAAGCTTGGGAAACATCGCAAAATTAAGTTTCCTTCGGAAAGAAGGCCAATGATTTTCTAGAACATTTGGAGGCGAATTTAAAAAATGAACAACTTTTCTGTGAGTAGGTACTGGCGCCTTTTTCCAACTATGCCGCCAACACATCAGAACTGAAAATAAGACAGGAAAAACTCCCCTCCCCAAAGCGCACCAAAAAAGTAAAGGCATGTTGGCAAAAGAAAGTTGAAAACCTGAAGCTCATTGTCAAATCATGTAAACAAGTCATATCAGAAAAGAAAGATTTAGTCACAAGCCTGCTCCAGATGGACTTAGCCGGAACTACCAATGACGTTCAAGATCCTAACTTAATTCTCAAATTCTTGTCAGTCACCAAAGAAGCCTTCCAGAAAAAAGTTGATATTTTAAAGGGGTTGTCTTTCAAAAAGTTTTACGACATACTTGAACATCATCTAGATGAGCACGAGCGATGGGTATTGGACTATGCCTCACAAAATGAATAAATTGAATAGAGTCTACATAGTATTTCAATGGATCTAAGGAAATTACAAAATGACCTTTATGACATAGAAATCCGGGATGAAATAAACACAACCTCCATGAAAAGCTACATCGAAGAATGCTTCCAACAAAGAATGGACGACCTCGTCCAGGAAGGGAAACAACCGGTCAACAAGACTCCACTGCCCATCGACGACAGCGACAAAAATTCATTGGCTTCATAGTAAGTCTATACTGCCATCTTGTTTTGTTTATCAATCTAGTTTAAGTCTATGCTCTCATCTTCTTTTCTTTATCAATCCACTTATGTCCTCTTTAAATAAAAAATTGTAACCAAAGACTCATAACTTCCAATTTCTTCTTTTCAGGTCTTCCTATCTACCGTCGCGCACTTCTTTTTTCAACGTTCCTAATTCTTGTACTTATTTATTTTTATGGTACGTGGGAGCCCCAATCCCAGTCTATATGACAAACGCATTTACATTTCCAAAAACATGTAACAGACATTATTAATTATTGATAAATTCCAAAGAAAAATGATTCATTAATGCCCTTATTGTATACTAAATTTTGGGTTTCCATGAACCTTTCTTGTTTGTTCCAAAGAAAACTAATTCGGATATGGTACATTTCTTGTCTTCTATTCTATGAAAATTTCTTGGTCTCCAACGATGTTGATGTTTTAAATGTTGATGTAATTTCCAGAGATATGTAACAGACATTATTTATTTTATAATAAGCTTGCATAGTTTGCAAGCCCGCTTGTCAATTTGTATATCGCGGAACTCTCGATGCTATTTGTAGGTCACAGAACAACAGAGGCCCATTTTTGAAACCGCCAGCCCAAGAACCCGTGATCCAAAAACTGCCTAGGTATGGAATGAGTACTTCGTACATGCTCTATAAAACGCGTGCAAATAAAACTAATTTGGCAATGCTATATCTTTTTTGTCCAAGAAAAGCCTTAGTTTTAAAGAAAACTAATTCGGTGTAGCAGACGTTATTACTATTCTATTATATAACAGACATTATTAATTTCTGGTAAATTTCTTTACTACGCAACTCCGCCTATCATTTTGTATATCGCGAAACTGTCGGTGCTATTTGGAGGGCGTGAAACATTGGAGGCCAAATTTTGACGCCGTCAGCTCGAGAGCATGCGATCCAAACACTGGACAAGTATGCAATGAGGGCTCCGTGCATGCTCTATAAAATATCATCCCCATACTTTATAAAAGTACAAATTTCGTATCTATAAAACTAAATATCTACTTTATACAACTACATATTTTGTATGTACAATTTATTTATTTCTGATGAATTTCTATAGTTCTCAACTCCACTCCTCGATTTTTGTATCACAGAGAACATCGGAGGCCCAATTTCTATATCACAAAACTGTCAATGCTATTTGTAGGGCATAGAACATCAGACGCCCAACTTTTGGCCCACCAGCCGGACAACCAGTGATCCATTATAAAAGTACATATTTTGTACGTATAAAACTAAATATCTACTTTATAAATTACATTTTTGGTATGTATAGTACTTTATAAATTACATTTTTTGTATGCATAGTTTATAAATTACTACTTCGGTAATGCTATATTTTTTGTGTCCAACAACCTTTCAAATGTTGATAATTTTTTATGTTTTTCAGGAAGAACTAATTAGGGAATACTATGTTTTGCATGCAAACCACATGTATTGCAACTTTCTAGCCACGTGTCTGTACTAGGTCACATTTAATCCCATCCCAACCTAGCAGGGACTACGCTGTCATGCGACACTTGTTACTTATGGTATGGTAGCAAGTAGGTTTAGTTTGTTTAACTTTCACATTAATAATTAATAATTATTTTTCTCAACCAAATTATCTTACATGTTGTAATCATGATTTTTTATACTATATTTTAGTATTTTAGTGAATGAATGAAATTGTTAGTGTA
>JZKD02S2353766.1:283851-297785 GCA_000966675.3 Picea glauca | reverse complement strand
ATAAGTAGTTACTTATTTTCCAAGGGACACGTCCTTTCATGAATGATCACCATATGTTCTATATATATGGAACTCTCATCATTGTAATAATATATCAATCTATTATAATCATTTTTTCTTAGAATTTTCTATTGTACTCATGTTTCTGTGCATGGTTATTTTCTTGTGATATTGGTTATTATTGTTGCTATTGTTCATGGTTTATGCTTTAGTTCATGTAAATTTGTAAAGAAATTGAATGTAATTGAAAAACATTAAACTCCAACATGGTATCAAAGCAACGTTCTTGAAAGAAGACTATTGCACAAGCATTGACCTTCTACAACAACGCATCGTACCTTTCCTGCAATTTATTGTTTTGTTGCAACTGTAACTCAGGTTAACGTTTATGCACTCTTCCAACAACCATGGTGAACCGTATTTTGATGGAAGATAGGCTTGATGGAACAACCAACTTCAGTTCTTGGAAATATAGATTTCTCATCACTCTATAAGAGAGTGACCTAATGAAGTACATTGAAGTTGTACCAGAATCAACTCATGATGCAGAAAAATCTCAATGGAGGAAGAATGATGTAAAATCCAGAAAGATCATCATATATTCTGTGAGAGACCATTTAATCCCTCACATCTCCAACTTGAAGACAACTAAGAATATGGATGATGCCTTGAATAAATTGTTTGAGAGAAACAACACCAACATAGCACTTGCCTTGAGACACCAGCTTCAGAATCTCAAGATGACGAAGTTTGATATAGTTGTGACCTTCATCATGGAGATTTTAGAGATCATACGTCAGTTGGGTGCTATTGGTGAAATCATCTTTGATAGAGAACTTGTCAAGATTACCCTTAATGGTCTTCCAATCCATTGGGAGACATTCATTCAAAGTATCAGTGGGCGATCCAAATTTCCCAAGTTTGATTATTTATGGGAAAAATGTACTCAAGAGGAGACCAGACTTGCAGCTAGAGGCATGAAATGTTCCCATCATGATGACAATCAATCCCTTGCCACTCATTCAAGGAAAATAAAAGGAAAAAGAAGATCTTTCAACAAAACATTTAAAGGAAGGAAGTCAACACCAACTTCTGAGCACAAAAAGGACATGTCAAAGGTTCAGTGCTTCAGATGTGACAAGTATGGCCACTATGTGAAAACAATTTCTACATGGAAGAAAGGAAAGAAACACTCTTCCACTGCTAATGTTGATTTAGAACCACCTTAGAGGAATTCAAGGAATGCAAGCATGAATGATGGAGATTTATTCTTCATTTCATCCCTCTCAAGTATGGTTCCTACTAGTAATAATATTTGGTTGATTGAAAATGGTGCTTCCAGACATATGACTGGATACAGAGAGAACCTTACAGATTTAGTAGAGAAAGAATCTTGTTTGCATGTTGTACTTGGTGATGATGCCAGATAAACTGTGAAGGGAGTTGGATCCACTTCCTTACAATTGGATTCTGTCACCCCACTCCATTTGAGTGATGTATTATTTGTACTTGGGATAAGAAGGAACCTTGTCTCTATTTAATCCTTAGAGAACAAAGGTTACAAGGTTGCTTTCTCTGATGGAAAGGTTCTTGCGTGGAACAAGAAATCTAGTATGGATTCTTCTCAGGTGATTGGTGTTTGAGAGGACATATTGTACAGATTAATTGTCCGACCAATTCAGGCCTTAATACATGATTCTATTAATTTGATCGAACTATGGCATACGAGACTTGCTCATTTACATTATAGAGCTCTTCCCGATCTGGGAAAGATGGTGACAGGCCTTCCAAAGATCCATGTTGAACATGATGGCATTTGCACAAGTTGTGTTCCTTGAAAGAATGCTAATGGGTCCTTTCCGAGTAATGACAATAGATTCAAGGGGATCTTAGACTTGGTTCATACAGATGTATGTGGACCCATGACATTTGCTTCCTTGAGTGGATATCTATACTATGTGATGTTCATTGATGACCACTCTCAGAAGAATTGGATTTACTTATTGAAGACCAAGGATGGAGTTCTTTCTATATTTCAGGAGTATAGAGCACAAGTTGAAAACCTGACCGGAAAGACAATCAAAGTGCTGAGATCAAATAATGGAGGAGAATACATCTCTCGAGATTTCAATGATTTCTGCATTGAGGAAGGGATCAAGAGAAAGTACATTGTTCCTTACAACCCTCAACATAATGGGGTCGCAGAGAGGAAGAACATATCTATTGTTGAGGCAGTTAAGGCAATGATTCATGATCAACATTTACCTACGTTTTTGTGGGAAGAATCATCCATGACTACAGTGTATGTTCAAAATAGAAGTCCTCATAAGACTTTAAGGAACATGAATCCCAAAGAGGCCTTCATCGGAGTGAAGTCTGAGGTTGGACACTTCAGGATATTTAGGTGTCCAGTATAAATTCATATACCCAAAGAGAAAAGGACCAAGCTAGACCCCAGGTAGAAAGGGTACATTTGTGGGCTATAGTGATTCTTCGAAGGCATACTGGATCTACATCCCTGGTCAGAGACAGATTGAGGTGAGAAGAGATGTTACCGTTGAGGAGGAGGTATCATTCATGAGATATAGAGGATCTCACATGGAAATTGACAGTGAGAAACAAGAAGAGATGGTTCCTTCTCCCCCTCACCTTCCAACAGTTCATAGAGAGACAGTTGAGCCTATTGATCCCATTGATCCTGTAGCTCCATTTGATGTTCCCAGAGATATTGTAGTAGGTCAGAAGAGACCTACATGGGATCGTCAGACTCTGCCGGAGGCAGAAGGACATGCATCTCCTCATGGTACCTTCCGAGAGAGAAAGAGACCTTAGATATATTCGTGTTATGCTGCATCTATGAGCCACATCATTGATTCCGAGCCTTCATGTTATGAGGAGGCATCTATTCAACTAGTATGGAGAGATGTCCTCCATGATGGAGGAGTATCAGTTCATCATGAAGAATGATGTGTGGGATATTGTTCTGAGACCTGAAGGGAAGTCTGTAGTGACTTACAAATGGATCTATAAGATCAAACATACAATTGACGGAAGCATCGAGAAGCACAAAGAATATTTGTTACTAGAGGATTCTCCCAAGTGGAGGGAATAGATTATTAGGATACATTTGCTCCTATATACACTTCTATCCGAACGATTATTTCCCTCGCATCATCCATGGGTTCGAGACTACATCATATGGATGTGAAGACAACCTTTCTCAATGGAGACATTGAGGAAGAAATATACATCGAGTAGCTAGATGGTTTCGTCATACATGAGAAGGAGTCTCATGTGTGTAGGTTGAAGAAGGCCATGTATGGACTCACGCAAGCACCTGGAGCTTGGTATGCGAGGATTGATGGACACCTAATTATTTTGGGCCTCAACAAAAGTGTTGTTGATCCCAAACTATACTACAAGACTATTATTGGTGAGGCCCTAATTCTGGTCCTCTACATTGATGATTTATTCCTCACCAATACAAAGAGCCTTATTACTGAATGCAAGTATGCGTTGGCCTCTGAGTTCAAGATGAAGGACCTTGGTATGATGCACTACTTCTTGGGACTAGAGGTGTGGCAGAGAACTAATGAGATCTTCCTAAGTCAGGAGAAGCACATAGTTGAGATATTGAAAAAGTTTGGGATGTTAAACTGTAAACCCATGGCTACACTAATGGTGATGAATCTGAACAAACTAAGTGTTTCTTCTTCTGATTCCGACGAGATTGATATAACCCTATAAAGACAACTGATTGGATCATTGATGTATCTGGTTAACACCAGACCAGATATTTTCTATGCAGTGAGTGCACTTAGCTAATTTATGAGCCAAACGAGACAGACACACTAGATTGTTGTGAAACATGTGTTGAGATGCCTGCGAGGAACAATTGGACATGGTATGAGATATACTTCTAGTATTGACATGAGATTGCAAGAATATATTGACTCTGATTGGGTAGGGAGTGTAGTGGACATGAAGAGAACCTATGGCTGTTGCTTCACTTTGGGATCTGACATGGTTTCCTGGTGTAGAAGGAAACAAAATTCTATGTCCTTGAGTACTGCAGAAGCATAGTACATTGCATTGAGTGTGGTAGTCTATGAAGCAGTGTGGCTTCGCAAGCTCCTTGCATATTTATTTGTACATGTGCTAGATTCCACCATTTTTCATTGTGATAACAAGATTTTGTGAAGCTCTCAGAGAATCCAATGTTTCATGACAAATCGAAACACATTGAGATCAAGTACCATTAAATCCAAGACATGGTGCAAAGGATGGCAATATTGGTGCAGTACCTTCCTATAGATGATCATGTTGTTGATGTTCTTACCAAAACCCTTACCAGGATGAAGTTTGAGTACTTTCGTGAAAGACTTGGTGTGATAGAGAATGCCTCCCTCACTGAAAGGGAGTGTTGATGTTTGCAGCTTCCTGAAACATTCTCCAAATCGTACTCCTCTGTGGATGAAGTGAATTGATATGTGATGACACTTATCCAAGAAGGGATAAGTGGGTTTGGAATTATAGCCCAATGTCCCATGTGGAGAGCACATGAGGACATGTCAAGGGAGTTGACACTTGATGTCACACACTATGGGAGTTGACCCTAGTGTTTCTAGAGGGTGTAGCCTCTAGAAGTCCACATGGAAGTGCCATGTGTGACAAACATTCTCCAGATCGTACTCCTCTGTGAATTCAATTGAGTTGATCTGTGAGGACACTTATTCGAGAAGAGATAAGTGCAATTGGTCTTATAGCCCAACGTCCCATGTGGAGAGCACATGAGGACATGTCAAGGGAGTTGACCCTTAACGTCACACATTATGGGAGTTGACCCTAGTATTTCTAGAGGGTGTAGCCTCTAGAAGTCCACATGGGAGTGCCATGTGTGACAAACCTTTTGCTACTATGGTGGTTGTGTACACTAGCGGAGACTGTGTGTCTTTGGACAATAGTTGTGTATTACTATGCAAAGATACCTCCCTAGATAAGTGGGAGTGTTGATGTTTTAACATTGAGCGAAACTTCTCCTAGATTGGGCTGCAAACCAAGGGAGATAGGATACATTTATCATAAAGGTGAACTTGTGATAAATGGGCCCAGATGTGGTCCTTCCTTGATCATAACAAGGAATAATATGGACTTGAGGTGCTTGAGGTGTTTTCCATGTGTTATTTAGCATCATGGTAACATTCATCACGGGGGTATACCTATGGTGAACAACCTTCGTTGAGAATGTCTCCCTCATTGAGAGGGAGTGTTGATGTTTGGACAACATCGAGAATACATTCTTCCATATATATATATATATATATATATATGACATGATATTTATAATACAACTTATAAATATACTTAATAAATAAGTAGTTACTTATTATCCAAGGGACACATCCGTTCATGGATGATCACCATATGTTCTATATATTTGGAACTCTCATCATTGTAATAATATATCAATCTATTATAATAATTTTGTCTTAGCATTTTCTACTGTACTCGTGTCTCTGTGCATGGTTATTCTTCTTGCGATCTTGATTATTACTGTTGCTATTGTTCATGGTTTATGCTTCAGTTCATGTAAATTTGTAAAGAAATTGAATGTAATTGAACACCATTAAACTCCAACAAATTTGAATCTATGTAACTTGTCATTTGGAAGTCCACTCACCTTTCATACATGATGCCATAAACTAAGGTACCCTTCACATATTTAAAAAAAATTCTCTTGGATACCATCAAATAATTGCTATGAGGAAATGTTATAATCCTAGAAATGTAACTACAAAGTTCAAATATAACCTCATGGCTCTAGATAGATCACGCTACCCACCAAGTATCTATATAGTGATTTATTAGATGGTGAATTGATAACAATAGACCAACCTCCATAAATGTAGAATTTTCCTTACAATATGCCATATTGAACTTCTCGAGCAAAATTTTAACAAAATGCATAACGATCACTTTGTCAAAACACTAGGCCTAAAAAATAAATGTAGGAAACTTAAATGAATCATGATAAAAGTTGAAAGAATCTTTTTATCATATATTACGCCAAACTCACTACCTATATTCATAGTTTCAATATACGTGTGTATATTTAAGTCTACAAACATAATACAATACAGATAGTATGTAGTGGGTGAAACCAAATATGATCAAAATGTGGGTATAGACATCCAAAATAGGATTGAGAGTAAACAACTTAAGGTCCAATTAAATAAGGTAAAATATGAATATGACCAAAGTACAACCAAATACAATAAACATACATTAATCATATTTTGTGTATAAATTATTGAATATGATTATACAAATGGAAATATTGAATTGGATAGAGTAAATATGTATGTGATGATGATGTTATTAGTGACTTGTACCTTTAATATGAATTTGTGGAACATGGACTCCTTTTGCGCAATGATTTGACTACTAATGTCTATGCAATTGTACATATATTATTGTCTTGAAGGTTATCTTAATCCTTACACATATTTTATCAACTTATATATTAAATGATCTACTTTACTACTTAAAATATATTTAGTATGTTTCTTCCCCAATTCATCATTAGGAAAGCACTTTTTATATCTATCCGTTAAAATTTTCAATCTAAATATATCATCATACTTAAAATCAATCTAATGGTTACCAATTTAATTACCAAAATGAATAGTAATTTATAATCAAATGTATCATCATACTTAAAATCAATCTAATTGTTACCAATTTAATTACTAAAATAAATGGTAATTTATAATCTTTACTTTTATACTTAATTACCGAAATGAATGGTAATTTATAATCTTTACTTCTATACCTTGAAAACTCTTTTTCAAGGAAGTGTAAGCTTATTCCCATCCATTTTTACTCTAACTATTACCTAGAAGTAAATCGTCCAAACACCTCTATGAGGTGTTTTTCTTTTTCATTGCAAAATATTAAATATGCATATCTTTTTTCCACTCATTTCACACTTTGGCTTCTTCATATTTTGAAATTCAAAATCATTTTGAATAGTACACATCGAAAAAAAATTGAAAAAAAAAACATGTTCAACCTATTAATCTACCACTTGACCTTGAACTATATTGTTTCGGTAATAACAAACTCCTAAATGATATGAATTAGAGTAACATGTTCAACCTATTAATCTACCACTTGGCCTCGAACTATATTGTTTGGTTAATAACAAACTCCTAAATGATATGAATTAAAACTATTAACATCTACCAATGACGAGGGAAAAAAGGTTCAAAAGTATAATTAATATTAACAAAACTGAAACATAATTTAGATTCAAAATATCTTTCATAATTATTAAAAATTGTAAAATTCTACATTATCAAAAATAAAATGTGCTTAAAGAATTAACTTTACAAATAAAAAATGACATAAAACCAAATATAAGTAATACCCAAAATCAATAAATTATAGCTTATGAAGTAAAATATAACTATAAAGTAAAATATAATTATAGGAAGAAGTGATACCCAAAATCAATAAATTATAGCTTATGAAGTAAAATATAACTATGAAAGTAAAATATAATTATAGGAAGAAAATTTTTAGAAAAAAACGTAATGTGATAATTCTCACAAATATATCTACATCATTGCATATTTACAAAATGACAAATCAAAAGAGAGAATCAAATGGCTTAATTGATTCATATTCCCAAGATTCTCTGTAGAGACCATTTATTTCATATTCTCAACATTTAAGTATTAATAATCACTATATTCATTTTAAATGTTTATAACTTTGATTTTAAATTTACAAATTAAATTTCTTTACTTAAACTCCTAAATTACAAAGTATGATGATTACATATCTAACTTTATCGCTTCCTTGTAATGATCATATTAGAGAATGCAGCACGCTTACTTCTAAAAGTAACAAATTTATTTAAAAGGAAGGATGTTGGGTGAATATGTATATAATCTAATGTGGACTTACACAATATTTCAATGCTATTTATTAATTATACATTGTTGGATGTAGTGACAATGCGCACCTCCCAATATAATATATAGTAAATATAATATATAGTATGTTTTATTGCTTATGAAATATGATATTATTTATCATTTTCAAAACCATTTTATTACTTATGGTAGTAAGTAGGTTTAGTTTGTTTAGTTTTTATATTAATAATTAATAAATATTATTCTCAACCAAACTATCTTATTAGTTGTAATCACTATTTTAGTGAATGAATAGAATTATTACGCATTTTACTCAACTAAAACTATATATATATATATATATATATATATATATATATATATATATATATATATATATATATATATATATATATATATATATATATCAATTATTTGATTATTTGATGGCATCCAAGAGTTGGGTAGGTTCATTGGTTTAGAAGAAATTCATAATAGATTGTGTTTTAATATATATATATATATATATATATACATTAATACACAATCTATTATGGATTTCTTCTAAACCAATGAACCTACCCAACTCTTGGATGCCATCAAATAATTGATGTGCGAAAATGTATATATTAATACTATTTCTCTATACTATATCTTAGTAAGTAAATGAAATTGTTACTATATGTTGCATTTTACTCAACCAAAACAATATATATTAACACTAAAACATAATTTATTATGGATTTCTTATAAATCAATGAACCTACCCAACTCTTGGATGCCATCAAATAATTGATGTGCGGAAATGTTATAATCCTAGAAATGTAACTAACTACAAAGTTAAAATATAACTTCTTAGTTCTAGATAGATCATGATACCCTCCAACTATCTATATAGTGATTTATTAGATGGTGAATTGATAACATTAGATCAACCTCCATAAATCTAGAATTTTCTTTACAATATATCATATTGAACTTTTTTCCAATAGAAAATTTGTTCAATTATATTAATGAATATAATTTGTTAATATCTTCTTGTCCCTAACAGGAAATAATGAGATAAAGTTTATCCAAAAAGTAACAAGTATCTACAAAATTTTTACCCCGATATAACAATCCTTAAAAGTCAAAGATGACCAAAGATTCATAAAAGGATTCATCAAAATCAAAATACTAAACCAGGAGAGGATATAACTGACTAAGTACTTTTATCCACAGAAACTAAAAGTAAAGATAAATTGTCGAAAGCATGGCCAATACAAAAACAAAAGGACTCGAACTAGTAAAGGATGAGGTGTCTCTTGGGACCTTCAGTCCTATTGTCCCATTTGTTATAAGTGATTATGCTTTCAGGTTCCCATAATGCTTGCCTAGAAAGAAGATCCGCCTCCTTATTATATTCCTTGTATATGTGTTCAAAATTGATTTCTTGAAAGGGTTTGATTAATTCCTTAATTCTAGACTTCCATCCTTCAATTGCACTTGTGTGGAGTCTTCCTCTTTTGGTTAGCCAATCAATGACTACTTTTGAATCTCCCAGAACCTAAAGTCTTTGAAAATACAAATGTGTTGCCAGCATAGGTGTTGCCCATACTCCCAATAGCTATGCCCTTGTATTTGTGCCTCCCCCACAATTAAAAACCCATCTATAAACTGTTAAATCAATAGTTTTGAAGACACCCCTAGCTCCACACTGTTTTCCATCTGCTTGTGTTGCTCCATCAAAACATGCAATTGTTGTATTAAGGTGCGGAGAAATCATACAAGCTCATAAAGGGATAAGTTTTTGAGATGTCGAGTTCCTTTTCAGTGATCCAAGTGTCTTGGAGACCACTCAGTGAATAGAGAGAGAAATCTTCTTGAAAATAGTTGAGTTCCTCTCTAACCAAATATACCAACAAATGTGAGTAGTTATAATAGAAGGGATAGACTTGTCCTATGTCCAATTTTTAAAGCAGTCCGACAATGTATTCCCTTCCCATTTTTATTTTTTTTAATTCTATCCAATTTTAATTCTCTCCCAGACCGATTTTGTAAATGAGCAATGTATGAAAAGATGATTAATATTTTTCAGTTTCTTGTTTACATAATTGACCCCAACTAGGACCTTCCCAACCTTTTTGTTGTATATTATCCCATGTTAAATTATTTTTTTCTGCCGCCAACCAGATAAATAGTTTAATTTTAAGTTGGATGTCCCATTTCCAAACTGTTTTCCTCCATCCACCAAGACTCAGAAACCCCTAGGTTGATAATATAGCCAAATAAGCATTTTTTATAGTAAGTGATCCTAAAGTATCGCCTTTGGTCCACATCAATTCATCATCTTTATCATGGATGGATGCTACTGAACCAATAAATGCAATTCGAAACTGGTCCCATTCTGTTGCCAAATCACTTATAATGCCCAACTCATTACTCTTGATCCAGTTTGACGAAGTGGAAACTTGATCAATTTGTCCCCTAGCCTGAGAGAGTGACGTAACCTTTTTTTGTCTTAATGAAGAAATAAGAGTATGTCAGAGGAAGGATGTAACACCATGTTTCCCCCAGCTTGTAAATATAACTAGACTGGCCAAGAACTATGGCAAACTCATAAATGTGAATATGTGATGTAAATGGACCTTGACGAAGAGGTCAATGAATGTGAATAACATTTTGAATTTATTGCAGAACTGCTGAGAGGGAATGTGTAGAAAAAGAGACCACGGTGGTGGTGGGAGGCACCTGAAAAGGTGGTGTTAACTTTCACCGAGAAATAATATCGTATTTGGACTCCACTGGCCCGTAGAACCAAAAGCAACTCACTGGCCCTGAATTAATTGTCTCGCAGGATGGTAGGTGGATGGTTTAATGAGGGATGGGAGGTGAACCTCCCATCTGTAGAGCCGTCAGACCTGATCAGTGCAAGGGTAATCGTGCCACACGCAACCTCGTAGGAGGATAAGGCGTGGGGTAGAAGCGATTAGAGGGCAAACGCGAGGGGAACTCTGGCATTACGCAGAGTGAGTGATAGCAGAGAGGAAGGATTGCAACCTTCGCTCTTGGTCACTGGCAGACAGAGAGACGCAGTCTCACAGCATCGTGGTCTCAGCTCGGGGGTGGCTAGTGGTAAATCCGCTGGGAGTCGTTGAGCCTACGGTTGGGTGGAAACGAGCACCCCTCTCAGTAGTCGCACCCACTTCTGATGTTATCTCTGATAAGTGTTTTTCATATTGCATATTGAAATTCATATGCTAACATATATGCTCATAAACTGTGAAATTATGAACGATTACAGTATAAGAATGTATGTGCAGTGTTTTGATAAGAAATGTTAGATATATGCTTATAACAGAAAGACCACGCATGGCTTATGTTGATAAATGAATTTAATTATGCATGAGTTGAACCAAGTCAGACTTCCCGTCCATCCTAGGGAGTCTGTTTCCCTTTGTCTATCTCTAGGAAAGCCCCGGAATAGATCTCTTCGTAGAGATTCCCTCCTTGGAAAGGTTTACCAAGAACCTGGAAAAAGGACTTGAATGTGCAAGTATTAATAACCCTATACGAGGAGGAATGACCCTCTTAAAATTCTGAAGTAGCAGCGTAGGGATAAGTAACAAATCGACGGATGAGATCCTGTCGGAAGACCCATGGTCATTCACGACCGTTAGATTGACGAAAGTAACAAGGGTGTTACATACCTTGCCCCTCTTTCTCTCTATCTTTGTGAATAGTGATGAAATCGGGATTGTAGACCCCCCCCAAGGTCCATGAGAACATTTGGACCGTTGATCTTTCCACATCCACAAAGTAGTGGAAGATTGCGTGAGGTGGGACAGATCTGCGCCGTTAGATCTTGAGCAAATACCCGTCAGCCTTCGGATCTGACAGAAGTTGCGCGAGGGTTAAGCTCGTGAACAGAAGGAAAAATATTGAAAGGAGGGTTGGCTCATCGGGGTTTCACATATCGGGAAATCGGAAGTCTCGATGACATGAGATCGGGAATTTCCATGGGAAATTACCTGGAAACGATCTGGACCATCCGTTAGTGGAGACACATGGCGGAGATCGAGGCGTCGGAAGTCAGGTTATCAGCATTCCCGTGGACAGGATATCGGGTAAGTCCACCTTGAAAACCCCAACACAAATCTGGGCCGTCCATATGAGAGAGGACGCATGTCACACGATCGTCCATTCCGGAGATCCGGACACTAGACATCGGGATATCGGCATTCAGGAAATTGGAGTTCTTGAGGTCGTGAAAGTCGGGACATCAGAAGTCTCGAAAACACGAGGAGCGATTTGAACCGTCCATTCACTTAGTACGTGTGTTATAGATCTGAAGGGAGTCAGAGTCCGGCATTTCACGAGTCCTAGGGATGAGGCGTCCAGAACATCAGAAGTCACGAAATCTCGAGAGTTAACCAGGACCGTCTATCAAAGGAGGATGCGCGGCAACAATCGGAGCCATCGGGGAAAGTCCCGATAGGAAGTAGTCTATTGGCATTTGGGTCATCAGGATATCGGGAATCCCAGTGACAAGGTGTTTATGCAATTCGGAATCGCGAAGTCTGAAACCCTGATAAGGAGGAAAGTGCCATTGTGGGCCAACTGTCAGCATAGTGGAGAATCGGGATTCGATGGATCGACAATCCTATGGGCAAATGCATTTCAGCATTTGAAACCCCGAAGCCCCGATAGGTGGTATGACTACAGTCATATAGAGGGAGGTCGTGTGGAACAAAAGGTCTAGCCCAGGGGACTAGCGGAAGCTGACGACATATCGGGATATCGGGGATTCTGAGGACAAAATGTTTATGCATTTCGACATTACGATGTTTGAAACCCTGATGGGAGACAAGGCTGCGGTCTTGTGAGATAGTGGTCATGTGGGCTAAGAGTCTAGCCTGGAGGGCTAACGGGAGTTGGAGCACATCGGGATTTTGAAGCCCAAAACCCTGAAGGATGGATATTGATGCGGTCTTATGAATTAGCGGTCACATGGACCAGAGTTTAGCCAGGAGGAGCTAAGGCCGAAAGGAGTGCATCGACAAGTCGAAGTTCGAGGATTCAAGAGGACAGGAACTCTGGACATCGGGAAAGATGAAACCCCGAAACTTGAAATTGAATCGGGGAAATGTCACAGACGCGTGAAGAAGAGGCCGTGACAAGGAATTAAGGACCTATGGATCGGGTTTGGCATTTCGCTGTTGCGAGCTTTGGGGATTCTCATTATTGATAAATCAACGAAAAAGTTTGATTTTAGGTAGTGGGTATGTTACAAAGTGGTATCAGAGCATGGTTACAACACTCGACCTGATTGGGCTCATGCATGAATTGCGCATAAGCTCCGTTCGAAGTAATCCTACGAAAAATAACCCCCTAACGTAACTCTCTTGTCCAGGATTAAAACTTGAAAACGAGAACCCGACTGTGTATGCATGTGAAAGATTTATGAATTATGCGCAAATTATAAAAATGTATTTAACTCTTGACTAATATCCAGCGTTTGTCTTTTCACCCAAGCAGATGATCAGCCACGGGAATCTACAAATGCAGAGCATGGTGACTCATCAAGAGATGGGAGAAGGCTCCCACAATAGAGGCGAAGAGTTTGACGAAAGAAGAGCAATAGGAACCCCTCCATACCTAGCCGAGACTGTGAGGAGTCTCATGGTTGAGTTGCAAAGCTGCAAGGCCGACAATGAAAGGATGATGAAAGAACAAGAAAAGCAAACTAAAATTAATGCGGTGTTACTGCAGAGCTTATCCTACCTATAGCAACAAATGCAGCATGAACCTGAAGTACAGAAACATGGTCGTAACAGTGGCCATACTGAGAGAAGCACTTCAAGAAAGGTCCACCCTAGAGGTAAAGGACCAGTGCCAGATGATTCCACTGAGAAGGAAGTTGGTGATTCAGAAGGCTCTTCCAGCAGCAGGACCAGTTCCTATTCTCGAAGAAAACAGAAGAAGCAAAAGACTTCCAAAGATCATAAATTTGAAGAATTCAGAAAGGCCAAACCT
>JZKD02S2353766.1:260391-283841 GCA_000966675.3 Picea glauca | reverse complement strand
CATACTGGACAGAAAGGAAACCCCGCTCCAGAACAGAACCATTGCACAGGTCAAGGTGCAGTGGAAACATTTTGGCCCAGATGAGGCTACATGGGAAATGGAGGATGCCATGAGAAGGCATATCCAATTTTGTTTACTTCTGTACATGCAATTCCTGTTAGTAGATAAGAACATCGAGGACGATGTTCCTTTTTAAGGGGAAGAGAATTGTAACACCCTGTTTCCCCCAACTTGTAAATATAACTGGACTGGCCAAGAACTATGGCAAACTCATAAATGTGAATATGTGATGTAAATGGACCTTGAGGAAGAGGTCAATGAATGTGAATAACATTTTGAATTTATTGCAGAATTGCTGAGAGGGGATGTGTAGAAAAAGAGACCACGATGGCGGTGGGAGGCACCTGAAAAGGTGGCGTTAACTTTCACCGAGAAATAATACCGTATTTGGACTCTCACAGGCTGGTGGGTGGATGGTTTAATGAGGGATTGGAGGTGAACCCCCCATCCGTAGAGCTGTCAGACCTGATCATCATGAGGGTAATCGTGCCACATGCAACCTTGCAAGAGGATAACGCATGGGGTAGAAGCGATTAGAGGGCAGACGCGAGGGGAACTCTGGCATTACGCAGAGTGAGTGATAGCAAAGAGGAAGGATTGCAACCTTCTCTCTTGGTCACTGACAGACAGAGAGATGCAGTCTCACAACATCGTGGTCTCAGCTCGGGGGTGGCTAGTGGTAAATCCGCTGGGAGTCGTTGAGCCTACGGTTGGGTGGAAACGAGCACCCCTCTCAGCAGTCGCACCCACTTCTGATGTTATCTTTGATAAGTGTTTTTCATATTGCATCTTGAAATTCATATGCTAACATATATGCTCATAAACTGCGAAATTATGAACGATTACAGTATAAGAATGTCTGTGCAGTGTTTTGATAAGAAATGTTAGATATATGCTTATAACAGAAAGACCACACATGGCTTATGTTGATAAATGAATTTAATTATGCATGAGTTGAACCAAGTCAGACTTCCCGTCCATCCTCGGGAGTCTGTTTCCCTTTGTTTGTCTCTAGGAAAGCCCCGGAATAGATCTCTTCATAGAGATTCCCTCCTTGGAAAGGTTTACCAAGAACCTAGAAAAATGACTTGAATATGCAAGTATTAATAACCCTGTACGAGGAGGAATGAACCTCTTAAAATTATGAAGTAGCAGCATAGGGATAAGTAATGAATCAACGGATGAGATCCTGTCGGAAGACCCATGGTCATTCACGACCGTCAGATTGATGAAAGTAACAAGGGGTGTTACATACCTTTCCCCTTTTTCTCTCTATCTTCGTGAATAGCGATGAAATTAGGATCGTATACCCCCCCCAAGGTCCATGAGAACATTTGGACCGTTGATCTTTCCACATCCACGAAGTAGTGGGAGAATGCGCGAGGTGGGACAGATCTGCGCCGTCAGATCTTGAGAAAATACCCATCAGCCTTCGGATCTGACAGAAGTTGCACGAGGGTTAAGCTCGTGAACAGAAGGAAAAATCCCGAAAGGAGGGTTGGCTCATCAGGGTTTCACATATCAGGAAATCGGAAGTCTCGATGATGTGAGATCGAGAATTTCCATGGGAAATTACCCAGAAACGATCTGGACCATCCGTTAGTGGAGACACATGGCGAAGATCGAGGCGTCGGGAGTCGGGTTATCGACATTCCCATCGACAGGAGATCGGGTAAGTCCACCTTGAAAACCCCGACACAAATCTGGGCCGTCCATCTGAGAGAGGATGCATGTCACACGATCGTCCATTCTAGAGATCCGGACACTAGACATCAGAATATTGGCATTCGGGAAATCGGAGTTCTTGAGGTCGTGAAAGTTGGGACATCAGAAGTCTCGAAAATGCGAGGAGCGATCTGAACCGTCCATTCACTTGGGATGCGTGTCAGAGATCTGAAGGGAGTCGGAGTCTGGCATTTCGTGAGTCCTAGGGACGAGGCATCCAGGACATCAGAATTCGCGAAATCTCGAGAGTTAACCAGGACCGTCCATCAAAGGAGGACGGGCGACAGTAATCAGAGCCATGGGGGAAAGTCCCGACAAGAAGTCGTCTATCGACATTTGGGTCATTGAGATATCGAGAATCCCGGTGACAAGGTGTTTATGCAATTCAGAATCGCGAATTCCAAAACGCTGATAAGGAGGAAAGTTCCATTGCAGGCCAGCTGTCAGCATAGCGGAGAATTGGGATTCGAGGGATCGACAATCCCGTGGGAAAATGCATTTTAGCATTTGAAACCCCGAAGCCCCGATAGGTGGTATGACTGCGGTCATATAGAGGGAGGTCGTGTGGACCAAAAGGTCTAGCCCAGGGGACTAGTGGAAGCTGACGTCATATCGGGATATCGGGGATTCTGAGGACAAAATGTTTATGCATTTCGACATTGCGATGTTCGAAACCCATATGGGAGCCAAGGTTGCGGTCTTGTGAGATAGTGGTCATGTGGGCCAAGAGTCTAGCCTGGAGGGCTAACGGGAGTTGGAGCACATCGGGATTTTGAAGCCCAAAACCCCGAAGGAAGGATAAGGCTGCGGTCTTATGAATTAGCAGTCACATGGACCAAAGTTTAGCCAGGAGGAGCTAAGGCCGAAAGGAGTGCATCGAAAAGTCGGCGTTTGAGGATTCAAGAGGACAGGAACTCTGGACATCGGGAAAGATGAAACCCCGAAACCTGAAACTGAATCGGGGAAATGTCACAGACGCATGAAGAAGAGGTCGTGACAGGGAATTAAGGACCTATGGATCAGGTTTGGCATTTCGCTGTTGCGAGCTTCGAGGATTCTCATTATTGAGAAATCAACGAAAAAGTTTGATTTTAGGTAGTGGGTATGTTACAAAGGATCTGTCTCCCATCCCCAGGATTCTTTCTCTATCGAGAATAATATGATGGTCCAAACTCGGAATCCAACTCAACCAATGTGTGATCAAGTGGATCAATTTTAAGAGATTATTCCATATTCTTGAAGTCGTTTTCTGATGAAAAGATGATGATCTGAACCAATTTATAACTGTGGTAAAAGGAAGGTATTTGTCTTTTATAACTTTGTGCCAGATTCCATCCCGCATTAACACTCTCCAGAGGATATTCACAGCCAAGGCTTTGTTGAAATGGAAAATATTGTGAAATCCCCATCCACCGTATTTCTTTGGTTTAGATAGAGTTTCACATCTGCAGAGATGATAATGGTGTGTTTCACTGTTACCATCCAGAGAAAATTAAACATAACTTTCCTTAATTTGTTTAAGACTGTGTAGGGAATGGCTGCTAGCGACATCCAATATATCGGTTGACTTTCCAATACCGTCTTCATTAAAATATACCACCCTCCTAATAATAACTACCTATTTCACCAATGATACTATATTGAACTTCTCAAACAAAATTTTAACAAAATACATAAACATCACTTTGTACTTTGTAAAAACACTATACCTAAACAATAAATATAGGAAACTTAAATGAATCATGATAAAAGTTGAAAGAATATTTTTATCATATATTACGTAAACCTCAATACCTATAATCATAGTTTCCATATACGTGTGTATATATATGTCTACAAACATAATACAATACAAAAAAAAGTATGTAGTGGGAAAAAACAAATATGATCAAAATGTGGGTGTAGACATCCAAAATAGGATGGAGAGTAATCAACTTAAGGTCCAATAAAATAAGATAAAATATGAATATGACCAAAGTACAATCAATATACATTAATCATATTTTTTCTTATAAATTATCAAATATGATTATACAAGTCAAGCATCTTCTTTTCAAATGGAAATAGCTAATTGGATAGAGTAAATATGCATGTAATGGTGATGGTGATGTCATTATCGACTTGTAACTTTAATATGAAGAAGATCAAGAGGATTTATTTTAAATCCAACTCCTTTAACGTATTTAAGAAGAAAAATCTAAATGTATCATCATACTTAGAATCAATCTAATCCTTACCAATTTCATTTCCAAAATGAATGGTAATTTATAATCTTTACTTTTATATTATGAAAACTATTTATACTTATTCTCATCAATATTATATTTTGTCCTATAAATATTACCTAAAGGTAAATTGACCAACTTCTTTGTAATTGCAAAATATTAATATGCATGTTTTTTTACCACTCATTTCATATTTTGGCTTTTTCCTAATTTTGAAATTCAAAATGGGTAAATTGATCAACTTCTTTGTAATTGCAAAATATTAACATGCATGTCTTTTTACCACTCATTTCATACTTTGGTTTTTTCCTAATTTTGAAATTCAAAATCATTTTAAACAGTGCACATTGATTGCAAAATATTAACATTATTAACATGCATGCCTTTTTACCACTCATTTCATACTTTGGATTTTTCCTAATTTTAAAATTCAAAATCATTTTAAACAGTACACATTGACAAAAGAAAAATTAAAAAAAATAACATATTCAACCTATTACTCTACCACTTGGCCTTGAACTATATTGTTCAATGTTTGGTTAATAACAAACTCCTAAATAATATGAACTGAAACTCTATTAACATCTACCAAGGACCACAATAGGTAAAAGAGGTTTAAAAGTACAATTAATATTAACACAACTGAAACATAATTAAACATAATTTAGATTCAAAATATCTTGTAAAAATCTACATTATCAAAAATAAAGTGTACTTAAAAAAAATCGAGTTTACAAATAGAAAATGACATAAAAACAAATATAAGTGATCACTAAAATCAATAAATCACAATCTATGAAGTATGAAGTAAAATATAACTATAGAAATTCTAGAAAAAAAAAGTAACGTGAGAATTCTCACAAATATATCTACATAATTGCATATTTACAAAATGACAAATCAAAAGAGAGAGCATATCTAAAAAAATCAAAAGAGAAAATCAAATGGTTTAATGGATTCATATTCGAAATATTCTCTTTAAGAGGAGAAGAGAGACCATTTATTTCATATTCTCAACATTTAAGTATTAATGATCACTATATTCACTTTAAATCTTTATAGCGTTGATTTTAAATTTAGAAATCAATTTTTTTTACTTAAACTTTGAAGTTTCAAAGTATGGTGATTAGATATCTAATTTTTTTTTCAACAAGAAAAACCTCTTATATTAATAAATATAACATGTTTTTTTTTCTTCGGAAAATACAATCTATAACCATGAATCTCGAAGCTTATTATCTTTTGTCTCCATTACAACTTTTTATCATATATATCAACACTGATATAATATACAGGTATAACCCAAAAAACAAAAATTATGTCCACCTAATGACTGTAATTTTACAAAATATAACATAGTCCATTAATGAAGTACCCTTAAAAACTGATATCCATTCTTTCATAAGTTTCATGTTGTCCATCTGATTCCTTTGACCAATAAATGACTCTATCATCCAAAAACAGTTCTTCCTTTGATAGCCAATCAACAACATTATTGTAAGACCTGTATATATGTTGGGCTTTGACTTTCTAAAAAAAACTACTCAACGATCTAATCTTTGTCATCCAGGGCTGCAAAGATATCAGCTAAATATTATTATCATTAGTATACCAATCGATAATAAACTTAGAATCACCCACCAATAGTAACCTTGATATCTGTTTAATATAAGAAAAAAATACAATTACCCAAAGTGCCATCATTTCTCCCTTGGTATTTTTGCCTTTTCCATAGTTCATTTTAAGTTTAAAGGTGCCCAAAACTGGACACTTCAGCAGTGCTCCAGCCCCACATTTTGAACCTCTTTCCTGTGAAACCCAATCGAAAAATCCTATAGCCCCGTCTTAATCAATATTAGGAGGTCTGTCAATACTTATGTATTTAGTGTCCTGAGTGACTTTTTGTTCCCCCAAATCCTGTAAAATGTAAATACAAACTTTAATATGATTTTTTTTCCGATCTTTAAAGATCAACAAATTCCCATGCTTCCAAACTTCCCAGCAAATATAGCAAGGGATTTCTATCAATTTTTCCTTCCTCTTTGCCCAAGTTAGTAGACTATTTTCAAATTGTCCTCCTTGCCATTTATTGACCAATTTTAATTCTTTCGAAATCATCTACCAGATACTCTTTATAAAACTGCATTCCTCAAATAAATGTAACATAGTTTCTTCACTTTCCTTGCACATCACACAAATACTAGGACCCAAGAATCCCCTTTTAGTCAGGTTATCCCAAGTAAGTATTCTCTGCTCCAACAATAACCAGACAAATAGTTTTACTTTTAAAGGTAATTACCACACCCAAATCTCAGAAAAATAGAACTTTGGTTCTACTACCCCACCCTCCATCATTTGAACTTTATATGGTAGTTTAGCATTGACTTGACCCTATTTGGTATCCCAAGACCACAATAATTTATCATTCTCATTATTTAGTTCAATTCCATCACTTATGAGCCCTCTATTATAGTTATTCCATTCATTTTTTTGAGTTCCAACCAGACCTAAAGATTCAACTTTTTTCCATCTTGTAGACATAATACCTACTTGTGCATCTATCCCTGCATGTGCAAGAAAAGTAATCCCTTTTCCTTTAACAGTAGTTTAATATTCTCTGATAATTTATAGAATGAATGGGACCCAACCATAAGATCAAATCCTATTCTAATATCTCTCACACTCCCAAGCTTCCACACCAACCAATTTGTAATTATATTTACCGAAGATGTAAGTGCTCTCCAGAAATTTGAGGAACCATTCCAATTTTTCTCCCTTGTCTAAACCACTTCTCAACAGTATTATTTTTGAGATATTTTTGCATAATTACCTCATGCCAAAGGCCAGACATCATAAGACATCTCCACAAGATTTTTGCAGCCAAAGCTTGTCCAAAAATAAAAATATTTTTGATGCCCCAACCACCAACCTTTTTAGGTTTTGCAATCTTTTTCCAGTTAGATAGATGAATACCTTCCTTTTCTTTTTTACTAGATCACAAAAAATTGAACATCCTTCTTCTAAGACTGTTTAGTACACTTTTGGGATTTTTTTCCAAAGATAGCCAGTACACCGATATACTTTATAGTACTGCTTTTACTAGTATGACTCTTCCACCCAGGGTAAGCCACCTATGACTCCAACACAATATTCTCTTTTCAAATTTTTTCTCTAGCCATAGCCAATCCACTCTAGAATAACAATTTGGTTTAATATAAAACCCAATATACTTGGATCCTGAATGTAATGATTTAACTTCAAAAGGAAAATTTAGTTCCTTTAGCAAAATAAGCTCTGCGTCATCCCACCCTGCTTCTAAAAACAAAGATTTTTGAGAGTTGAATACCATCCCTATAGCCCTGTAGAATAAATCCAAAACATCCTTGAAAACTTCCCATTCAGCAATGCAACCAATCCCAAAAAGTATTACATCGTCTACAGACATTAAATGTGTAATATTTAGTCCTCTTTCCACCAATACACCTTCAAGCTTCTTATCTCGAACCCTCTCCCGTATGATTCTGCTCAATCCTTCAATAATAAGAAGAAAAAGTAGGGGAGATAATGGGCATCCTTGCCTTAAACACCTAGAAGATTAAAAAAAACTAGTGGGCTTCCCATTGATCAACACAACAAAGTTTGTTGATATCACACAACTCATGATCCAATCAGTTGCTTCTAAACTTAAACCAATCTATAATAACACAAGTCTGAGAAAACCCTAGTCCACCCTATCATAAGCTTTAACTAAGTCCAGTTTTAAGACCAGAGCTTTCATATCGTTCACCTTAATACTATGTAGTACTTCTTGTACAACTCCTATTGCATCAGTAATTTGCCTACCTTCTAAAAAAGCAAATTGTTCTTTTGAGATACCAGTGGAAAGAGCACTTTTTAATCTGGTAGCAATTATTTTTGTGATAATCTTGTACACCAGGTTGCACAATTCTATGGGCCTAAATCCTTTGAAAGAATCATGTTTGTCACTTTTAGGGATTAGAGCAATAAATGTAGCATTTAATGCTCCCAAAAATTTTCCTATCCTTCTTGATTCTTCCACTACCTCCAGAATCTCATTGCCCATAAGATCAAAGAAAGACAAAAATAACTCTACAGTCCAGCCATCCGGCCCAAGACTTTTTGAGCACTTAAAATATTTTAAAAAATTTAAGATTTCATTTAAAGAAACTATATCAGCTAATCTACTTCCTTCCTCCTCTGAAAACATTCTCGGATAGTTACTTAGAACAATGAGTTGGTCTGTAATAGCCATATTGTCCTGAGATTTAAAAATATGCTGGAAGTAGTCCACAACCTCCTTCTATAGATCAGAGGTGTTTGATATAACAATACCATCTTCTTTTGTGATATCCGATATGTTGTTAATATGCTTCCTAGAGTTTGCATATGCATGGACAAATTTTGTATTTATGTCCCCTGCTGCCAACCAATTTACCCTACTTTTCGGTCTCCAAGTCTCCTCTTGGTTTAGAAGAACCCTTTTCCTTTGTTCTTTGTCCAATACCAATAATTTGTCCTTATCCTCCACAAACCCTCCAGGAAATTCTGTGTATAATTTATCCAGTTCCAATTCCAACTGAATCATCTCTTTCTTCCCTTCATCCTTTTTCTTTATTTCCCAAAAAATTACAAAACACTTAGCCTCTTTAGTTTCTTTACTAGCGAATCCATAGGATTCAAAACCTATGCCCCCAACAAAACTGTCCACCTGGTTCTAACCAAGCTAATAAAATCTTGATCCTCCAGCCAAACTGTATTAAATTTAAAAGGGTAACTGACAAAGTCACTCCCAAATTCCAACTATAGCAATACTAGCATGTGATTCGAGATCTTGTCATTGCAGACCCAATATCAATATCTAATTCCTGAAGAAACAAGTTTCTCAGAAATCAAGAAATGATACATCCTTTTAGCAATAAATCCTTGACCTTTTCTTCCATTCCTCCAAGTCGGAAGAACTTTTACTGGCTCCACATCCACTAACCCACCATCTTGTATCAAATGGATAAAATAAATTTGTAAAGGGTCCACCCTAACACCTTCACCCCAAACTTTCCTACTTGAGGTGGTAAAATTAAGATCACCCCCCATAATTAAATTTTCCATATCAAAAATCCCAAATCTTTTTAAATCTTCCCAAAACATCACTATGTCAGCATACGACCCATAACAGTTGATCAACTTCAGCTTTAAATTAGTATCTTTCACGACACCTTCCAACAAAATCACTGTAGGTGTCAAGTATGCAACAAAATCAGCCTTACGAGGATTCCAGACTGTGAGTAGGCCCCCCAAAATACCATAAGAGTCTACCCCGGAAAGGTGCCACTTATGAAGAATTTTATTAAAAACCTCCCTTGCTTTTTCTGCTCCTACCATGGTTTCCTAAATGAACAGAATATCTGGCTTATTTTTCTCTAAGAACCTATTGAGGGCTAGATATTTTAAGGAGCACCCCACTCCTCTCACATTCAAAGTTTCCAAAATCATCTTTTCACCCTTGCTAGGGCTTTCTGAGCTCTAAGCGGCCTAGGGCCTGTTGTACCCTCCAAACAATTCACAACAAGGATTTCCTTCTCTTTTCCCAATTTCCTAGCACTTCTAGTTTTAAGAGGAGAGAATTATTTTTCCAATCCTCCTAAAACCACTCCTTTAAGAAATACATCCCCATTCCCCCCTACCACTAGATGTCGGACCCCTATCCCCCTCCGCCATCCCAATATTTTCACCATGATTATTTAATAACTCCCCACCAACAAAAATAGGAATCTGTGTACAAGTTAGAACCTCCCTATAGGAAGGTAAGAATTTTTTTAATGATTCCTCCACTTTCGATAACACAGTCGGATCCAAGTCATTTAGAGAGTGTGACCCCTCCCTGGAGCCCAATTCCATACTTTCCAACCCCTCAACTATGGATGTTATCGAATTTATAGCTCCCTTCCCATCCAATCCCCAAATTTTTCCCCCTCTAATAACTCCCTCCACCACAGCATTAGAATTTTGTGACCCCTCCATGGAGCTCGAATCTAGCCTTGAAGATCCCTCAACTATGGATGATATCGAATTGATAGCTTCCTTCTCGTCCATACCCAAAAAATTGTTCCCACTAGTAACTCCCTGCACCCCAACAGTAGAATTTTGTGTCCTAGTCCCCTCCACCAGTTCTGTGCTTCGAGCACTAACCAACAGGAGAAGCGCTTTTGCAGACCCTAACTTATCTGAATTCCCTTGTGAATCCCCACATCTTGAGAATTATGTTGATAACACAATCTTTTTCTTAACAGTTACGCCCTTAGCCTTAGAATCTAAGCCATCAATAAACGACAGCAGAATCCTCCCTATCCTTGAGCCTGACGTAGGTTTTGTAAGTAAATCCACCCCACCCATCCGATTAACTACCTCCAAAAAGTCGGCCCCAACTCCCTTGTCTATACTCCCCACACCTTCCAAACACACCCTCAATTCAAAAAAATCAAGAAAGCTCTCACCATTCTCTAAAATCTTTACTCCTATCCCTCCCTTCAACGATGAGTCTCCAGTTTGTATATTTGGAACTATCATCGCCCCCTCATGCATAAACATATTACTCAAACTTTTAAAATTTTTTGAACTGCAGGAAAAAGACTTACCCATTTCCTCATCACTTTCAAAATCTGATTGTCAATCTAATCGATCCATGCATCCAGAACAAGTGAGTTGTCCCTTGAATTCAGCCCCGAATTCCCAACAACAAGAGGAGGATTATGTGTTGTTTCTCCCGCGCACTGATTCTGAAGATGATCGGTCGCCTTACACCCCGAGCATCAGAAAGAAATATCGACATAGTCTATTCGTTGATGAAACTTCAGAACCTACAAAGAAATGGAAATCTCCTTTGGAAGCTCATCGAAAGTATCCATTTCAACCGAGATATTTTCCATCCGACGATCATGTCCCCCCAACGGTTTCAAATCCACATGAATAAATTTTCCAATAGTGCTCCCTATGATTGTGGACACCTCTAAGCTCCATAGCGCTAGTGGACACCCTGGTAAAAGAAACCATAAGTGACGAAACCTAAAAATCTCTTTTTCCTGGATTGAATGCCAAATGCCAACGTTTTAGTATCAGACTACCTTCATTTACGACCCATACCTGCTGAAGTACCCTCTCTTCATCTTCTGAAGACCTAAATAAGAAGAAGAACCATCCCTTCAATAGGATAAAAGCCTCTAGTTCATATCCTAGCAACGACCCCCATTTTTCAGCTACCCATGCACGTATATCCTTTGCCCCCAGTGCCTAGTAGCCAAATCTACCCACTAGGCCGTGAAGGGAAAAACTACCCATGACTTCCATCCCAACGTCTCTTCCTAGTGTCACAAAAACTTTTAGTTTTCTCGTCTTCCATGCTCTTAATCCTGTAACTGATCTATAATTCTCGCGCCTCTTGATTAAAGTCGACCCCACCAAAAAGGAAAGCTTCCTTGTCCCTGTCGAAACCACAAAACCTCTACCCTCGACCGCCTGCAAAACAATCCTACCACTCCCCCTAACTTGTTGCACAGTCTCAGAGAAATGACTATGTTCTCCCCCTCGATCTCTCCCCTCCCCATCGCGAGGAATAGGGTGTCGAGACTTATCTGAAACTGGACTATTCAGCGCGTGACTACAGAAGCTAATAGAATGATCTACACCAAGGATTTCCCCTTCACCCGACCTATCTCATTGCGCAGACTCTGAGATGCTACTCTCTGACCAGCTGTGATCGATCAGTGCTCCACCGCGACTATCAGAATGACGAATCTTTCCCCCCTACGGTTTTTTTTCCAGACCAACCCCTTCAACAAAATGCACAGTATGGGTTGAGACACTCACCTTCTCCTCCTTATGCTTCCCCCCACAATCCGATTTCCTAGAAAAGATTTCATTTGTTATGTCTAGTGTACTACACCAAGCCGGATCGACTGATGGAATGCCAAGTGTCTCAATCGTTGCACTGCCCATCCACTCAGCTTCCACTACCTTTGTCGCCTCACCTGGCATTTTTAAATGTTGTTTGTACCTCCATAAATCTTCTTTGTACTCCGCATCAAATTTGTACAGTCCTTTTTTACTCCACCACTGCTCCTCTGATAAGTCCACCAATTGGACCTTTGCCCCAGACACCATCTCAACCATCATTTTAACAACTCAGTCCTATGCCTCCTCTACCCACTATTCTCCACCTGCCACCTTATCTAAAGAACCATAACTCACCTAGACTCACATCCGAGAAGCTTGATCCAAACCTCCAGCTACCAACCCCTATGAATGGCCGAGAAGCCCTAACCCATCACAAACCCTAGAAATTTATCTCCTCCCGCTCGTCTTGAAAAAAACTTTCCTTACCAATTATATATCTAACTTTATCACCTCCTTGTAATGATCATACTAAGACTGCACCACGCTTACTTCTAAAAGTCACCAAATTATTTAAAAGAAAGGATGTTGAGTGAATATGTATATAATGTACTCTGGAGTTACACAATATTTCAACGCTATTTAATAACTATCCATTAATTGTTGAATGTAGTGACAATGTGCACCTCCCAATATATAGTATTCTTTATTTGCTTATGAAATATGCTACATCTTCAAAACAATTTTACTTACTTATGGTAGTAAGTAGGTTTAGTTTGTTTAACTTTCACATTAATAATTAGTAATTATTTTTCTTAACCAAATTATCTTACTAGTTGTAATCATTATTTTTTTATATTATATTATATTTTATTTTAGTGAATGAAATTATTAATATATGTTGTTTTTTATCAACCAAAACATTATATTTAACATTATATTTATATTAAGATTAAACCAAAATTTATTGTGGATTTCAACTTATCCCATTTGATTTCTTATAAACCAATGAATCTATCCAATTTGAATCTATGTAACTTGTCATTTGGAAGTCCACCCATCTTTCATACATGATGTCATAAACTAAGGTACCCTTCACATATTTAAAAAATTATTTTGAATTCCATCAAATAATTGTTATGAGGAAATGTTATAATCCTACAAAAATACAAAGTTCAAATATAACCTAGTGGCTCTAGATAGATCATGCTACCCACCAACTATTTATATAGTGATTTATTAGATTGTGAATTGATAACATTAGACCAACCTCCGTAAATGTAGAATTTTCCCTACAATATGCCATAATGAACTTGTCGAGAATTTTTTTGCAAAATACATAATGATCACTTTGACAAAACACTAGACCTAAATAATAAATGTAGGAAATTTAAATGAATCATGATAAAAGTTGAAAGAATCTTTTTATCATATATTAAGTTGACCTCAACACTTATAATCATAGTTTCCATATATGTGTATATATATCTACAAACAATATACAATACAAAAAGTATGTAGTGGGTGTAAACAATAAATGTAGGAAATTTAAACGAATCATGATAAAAGTTGAAAAAATCTTTATTAAGTTGACCTCAACACTTATAATCATAGTTTCCATATACGTGTATATATCTTACTCATCATGTCATCATCACTTCCAAAGATAATTCCATCCACATATACTTCAATGATAAGTATGTTGTTCTTATCAACCTTTACATAGAGATTTATATCTACATTACCCTTTCAGAATCCTTGTTGCTACAAATACCTGTCCAATATTGAATACCAGGCTCTAAGAGATTTTTTGAGTCCATACAGAGCTTTCTTCAACAAGCATACATAATCTTCCCTTTCTGAAAGTAGAAACCCTTTTGGTTGTTCGATGTAGACTCACCATTTAGAAATGATGATTTTACGTCCATTTGATATACTTTGATTCTCTTGGAACATGCATAGGCCAAGATCATTATGGAAATGGGGGAAAATGTTTCTTCAAAATCTACTCCTTCAGCTTGAGCATATCCTTTGCATACTAACCTTGCCTTGTTTTCGGTTACATGTCCATCTTCGTTTAGTTAGTTTCTGAAAACCCATTTTTTACCTATCACATTTTTGTATTTAGGTCTTAGAACCAGTTCCCATGTCTCATTCTTCTCTATCTGATCTAGTTCTTCTTCCATGGCCTTGATCCAATTTTCATCATTACTGGCTTCCTCAAAGTTGTTGGGTTCAATTGTGGATAGTAGTGCAAGGTGCCTCTGTTCTAGTGCACGTATCCATTTACTTCTTTTGGTTTCTATGCCTGCATTTTTATCTCCAATAATTTGTTCTTTCTCTCCCCTGGTGATTTTTGTACATTGTTTCTTCCTAATGAAATAAACTACTGACATATATATAAATCATTCATGCAAATACTCCTTTATTGACTAATCCAACATCAATAAATTCTCTTCATAGATGATCTCTCTTCCCTTGTCTTTTAGAAAAAATCTGTATAGATAACTGTGGAGCAAAAACTACTCAAAGTTTTTGTCTAAGATACTCAAATGTATCTCTTGGAAGAGGTGTGTTGATGATGTCTGCAACCTATTCCTTTGTCCCAATGTACTCTAACTTGATATTATTTTCTGTAACTTGTTCCTGTAGAAACTGAAACTTGATTCGAAATATGTTTTTTCTTGGAATGCATTGATGGATTATTGGAGATACTTATAGCACTGGTATTGTCACAAAATATCGAAATAGGCCCAACATACTTCACTTGTATATCTTGCAGGGCTTTCTTCATCTAGAGAACTTGAGTACAACATGTTGTTGATGAAATATATTCTTTAACCTTATTTTCCTCAGTCAACTTCGGGTCTCATGACCACACCTCTGGGTTTCTTGTAGAATTCTTCAAAGCATCTTTCCATGATGTCCATGCTCAAAGCTATGCCATAAGGGGGCCACTTTGGAGACTTCCTCAATTATACACATTACTTCTATAGGCTTCTAGACTTCTTCTAAAGTTGACATCAATGACAATCAATTTTCCAACAATCTCCCCCTTTGGAATTGATGGCAATGCTAATGCTCCCCCTGCGACCAATGCTCCCCCTCTCTTCATACTTTTGTTCTTTCTCTCCCCCCTTCTCATCAATGGAAAAGGGTAACTCCCCCTAATAGTGTACCTTCTTCTGACAACGTCTTTCCCAATCTTCATGCTTTTGAACTTTCTTTCCTACCTTTGCTATTTCTGATAACTTCCATTCTGATTGCTCATAGAGGCTTATAGACTTCTTCTAAAGTTGACATCAATGACAATCAATTTTCCAACAAGGGTGCCCCCAAGGGCATCCTTCTGATATGGTTCCTCATATATGGAATAACGATACTTAGGATCTGAATGTTGTTCTTATGATTTATCTGCATCCATACTAGAAAGATATTTGTATTGGTTCTTACTTACTAGTGGGTCCTTTCTTTGCAGGTGGGAAAAGGGAGAAGGTCCCGATGCATGTATTGGATTGGAGGGATCTCCTCGGGGAGGTTGAGTTTTCTCATGGTGGCCTTGCATGCCTTGGTTGGAGGCTTTTCTTCTCTTCTTCTGCTGCTACCATTTCTCATTAGGTTTAGTTGAAGTTGGCTCTGAAGTTGACTTGGTGCTGTTTTTTGCGAAGTTCCCATACTCATGACAAAATTTACATTTGAATGGGAGTTGTTCATAATCTACCTGTTGGTGGTAAGACCAATTGTCTAGGGTTATATTGATCTCTTCTAGAAGGCCTTTCTCCAAGTTTAAATTAACACATATTCAGGCACACACTTGCACACCATATATGGGTTCAACATGATCTACGTACTTTCCAAGGGTATTCCCTATATTTTGAATGGTGTCATCATTCTAGTAGTGAAGAGGGAGGTAGGGAAAATGAACCCGGACTAGAAAATTCAAGTGGGTGTCATTTTTCAGACAGAAGTTGAGAGTCAAGTGGTTTAGGTACATACCTTTGAAGAAAATATATCATCCTTAATTCTATTTTAATAGGAAGGTGAAGAAACCCCCTCTGTAAAAGGAATGTGAGAGTATCCATTTTATCATAGGTCTCCAATTTTTATCCAACCAAATCACCATTACTCTAGGGGATGGCCAAATACCTATAAATTGGTCAATCAAACCATTCTCCACAAAGCACAAAGAAAGGTTCCTGGAGTAATCTTGAATTCACACACACATAATCTCATCGATTTTTTTGATAAAGCGTGAAAGAGGTTGCTTGGAGGATTTTGGGAGGGAGGATACTATGGACGCGAAGGAAACCATATTGGGGGAAGGGGATGGAGAGGGGATAGAACCCCCTCTATAGGCCAAATCCATGCAGGGACGTGGGATAGGGTTACAACAAGGAGTTATGGTTCAACAGTGCGAATGATTACTTGTAAGTTAAAAATTTAATTTGACTAAATAAAATATTTCAATGTCCACCTTAAGTAAAATATTTTAGTATCAACTTTATATATATAAAGAAATTTGAAGTAAAAAATTTCTTAGAATTAAAATATTTCAATGGTGAGCTGCTCACCATGAGAGAGATATGTAATTCCTTTCATGCTCAGCATGGACTTGATACGTGGTGAACACGCGCGCACACACACGCACACACACACACAAGGAACCAACATAGACCCATATTAACTCCAAATCTATCATGGGAAGAGAGGGATCAAGTCCCGCGATGTGAATTGTTTTTTATAACTGAAAATCAAAATTGAAAAAAAAATATACCTTGATGAATTTGATCCCTCAAGACACATCATAGATATGAAATTAATATGGATCTACATTCGTTCTAAAAACAAAATTTGTTTAATTTAAATAAGTAATTAAGTTTCTGAAGTTAAAAAATTAATAATATTTTTTGTGATAGCCATAAAAAAAAATGGCAGAAGTTGAATAATGTATCGAGGAAAGGGCTTCCTCAACCCATAGAAGAGGAAAAAATATGCATTTGGAATAAGAAGACCCATACCAAATTGATGCCCGTAGAACTCTAGAAAGAATATACACTACGCCATTGTAACAATCCTTACTATATACGACCCAAGTAACTTAACATAATGAAATGGCAATATTATTTTTTGAATTCGTTAAGAGCATATGCCCACATAATATTATAAGTATGACAAAAAGTTTACATTAATAAAACTTATATGTAATCGATCTAATAAGTGCCACATATCTATAGTTTACGAAGAATTAAAATATAGAGGCTAAAATTCAACATTTGTAATCCCACAAACATTCCAGAAAGGAGATAAACATCATATATAATGAAAACTACTAGAATTACAAACTAAGACAAGATTTTTCTTAGTACACAAAGGTGTTGAAGTAAATTCTTCACAATCTTTTACTTTGGATTGCATAATAAAGCCTTAAATGTTTTCATTTATCTCTAGTACGAAGTTAATACCCTCCCTTTTTCTAACAAAGAGTATGCGAACATACTAAGATTTCAATCTTCCTTGAATAATTCATGTGGCTCAAATAATCCGAACAAATATTTAAGGTAAAGATTTCTCTATGCACTAGGTAATTATATCTACCTTACCTTTGTAGATCCCAAAATTTTAGCATTAACTCTTGTAAGTTCTCTATTTATCTATCTTGTAACTCACACAAATTTACACAATTATTTATTATGATATTTCGAAATCAAATTCTTCCTCCAGTTTATATATATACAAATATTTATGAAATGTCGATGATGAAGCAATATAACAATCAATAATCACTGCCTTTATACAATTTTTATTAAATAAAACTAATTATTGCTTACCCTAGCCCAACAATTTATAACGTTATTAATTCTAAATTAAAGGGGAAGGTAAAAGAGATTGTTCCTTAAGAACTTATTGAACAACAATGATAATATTTGTTTTATGAGATAAAGAAGTAACTTAATAATTTTTAAAGTAAAAAACTTCTTAAAAGAATAAAATCAAACGCATAGTGAAGCAAGATTCAGGTTAATTACCCAACTCATAAAGCTCGTCAACCAATCTGACATATAGGCTAACACGTGAGAATTTATCAGACCCTTATAAGTTCATTATTATTAAAACAAGATTTATTTCAATCTGTCTATAACACCTATTGGGATCAATACTCACTTGAGTTAGGATACAACTATTCATCCTCACATTAAAATTTTAAGACAAAATCACTAAAACCAGATAATTTCTTCTACAGGTAAAGTGACCTATCTTTACCAAGAATAAAAACTAGGTTATGGAGCATCCAATATATTCTAGACCAAATTGAAAATCAGTTGCACCCCTCCTCATTATAAATTATTCTTATCTTTATCTTCATTTATCTTACTCCCCCCGTTTACGTCCATTCGAGTAACTTTCCTTCAATCTACTATGGTGAATCTATCTAATAAGGCAGCGGTTTTTATCGATATAACTAAACGTACTCACGGGTACCTCCATAACTTAACAATTTATCTGTTGTGTCACTAAAAGGCTTACTGGAGTAAATTTGGAATCTCTACTCGGGTTCGCCAGTCATCAACAAGAACAACTAAACTTGACTCCTCGAAAAATAAATTCTCGACCTCTCGTCAACTTAAAATCTAGTCATCCAACACCCACAACGATAAGGTTCCCTATGATATTATTCTAAAAATAAAGGGATGAAATCGCCATGACTACCCAAACCTAGACTACTAACACTACCCCAATGGATATGCCAAGATACGTACCCATCAAAGAATGGTAACTTAACAACAAGACAAAATCGAGCATTCAACCGGAGAATCGGTCGCACTTCATCGCTTCTACTACGAGGATGGAAAACGACATTGATTACTAGCTCCAGGAAACCATTGTTTTTATTATTCTGAACGAAATAGTCAAGAGGCACGCCTAATTTCGTGAGAAACTCACACTGTATATTATCATAATATGAAATTACATGCAATTGACAATAAGCACTTATGAACATAAGGATAAGATACAAATTACCCTAAAATAATGATGTTACACTCTTGGTGGCGATGATGGAAACACAACTGTTAAATTAACGAGCTTCTAATCTAGGAATTGCACCACATAACATAAATCACGGTGTTCTAATCTCTCTTAGAGATTCAGTCACTGATTTTCGTATCTACATTTTACATTCCCTTTTGCAGAGAAATTAATTCATATTTGTATCATTCGTCTTATTAATTTTATGTCATTTGGTTGTGATTTTTTATCCAGGATTAACACAAATTCTACGATTTCGTTGATTACGAGTTTTATTCCATAATGAAATTTTAAATTTTACTCATCTACTGAAATGAAAGAAAGAATGATTACACCGAATAGTGAAATCAAAGATGAATATTATCGTCAATGAAATGTTTTGTTATTAGTATGAAGGAACACTTTACCAAAAATTGGGGATACTCAAAGCAAGAGATATTCTACCATTGTCTACTATTACAGAAGAAAAGCAATAAGATACCATACACATAATTTCCACAATACAGGCATTTACAGTCTCATCAATTTGTGAAGGAATTAGTAGAAATAATGTGATTCTTAATATAATTAAATAGAATCAGTTTTAGGATTTTAACATTTCTATTCAACATCTAAATCCAATAGAAAACTATGTAAGAAACAAGTTAAACCAAGATCCAACTAATTTATAAATCTGTTTGGTAGTTTATAAGTCAGGAAGCCAATAGTGTTTCGTTAAACTAGTCATTTTTAGACAGTTAAATTGAATGTCTATGAACAATATTCATGTATGTAACTGAAATTGATTGAAGAGTTATAATTTGGTAAAAGAATATCCTACCTTACTTAAATTCAAGTATCGATTTTCAATTCCATGATCGGATTTGCTATCTTCGAAAAAACTTCGACGAATCGTCGGTAATATCCTGCTAAACCCATAAAGTTGTGTACTCCTTGTATGTTTTTCGGTGTCGTTGATTCCATAATAGCCTCTACTTTCACTGGATCCACAATGATACCTTCATGAGATATGATATGTCCCAAGTAATGAATCTTCGATTGGTAAGAAAAACATTTTGATAGTTTCATGTACAATTTGTTTTCTCGCAGACATTGTAGGACCAATCTTAAATGTTCTTCATGCTCTTCTTTTGTTTGAGAATAAATCAGTATGTCATCAATAAATACTTAAACAAACTTGTCCAAGTATTCATGGAACACCCCATTCATCAAACTCATGAAAACCCCAGGGCGTTTGTCAATCCGAACAGTAAAATTGTAAAATCATAGTGTATGAAACTCATCTTAAATGTTGCCTTAGGGATATATTCCTCTTTAATCCGTAATTGGTGATATCCTGATCTCAAATTAATCTTCGAAAACACAGTTTCTCCCTTCATTTGATCAAATAAATCATCAATCCTTGGAAACAGATATTGGTTATTGATCGTAGCTTTATTCAATTGATGGTATTCAATGCAAATCATCCATGATCCATCCTTATTTCTAATGAAAATAACTGGCACACCCCAAGGTGACACACTTGGACGTATAAGTCCCAAGTCCACCAATTCCTTCAATTGCATTTTCAACTCTTGTAATTTAGGCATTGACATCCGGTAAGGTGTTCTCGCTATAGGTTCAGTTCCAAGTTTCAATTCTATTGTAAACTCCAACTCTCTTTCGGGTGGTAAACCCGATAACTCTTCTGGAAACACGTCTGCAAACTCTTGCACTACAGGATGGTTTTCTAATCCTTCTGCCTTGCCCCTTTTGTTTAGTGCTGAGATTACATAAATCTTGTACCCCTTGCGTATACTCTTCTGTAGCTGTAGGGAAGAAATAAATCTCAAGGAAACCCCCAGGTTCCGTCTTTCCCAAATCATCTATCAAACTTAACCATTTCGTCTTATAGTTAAGTATTGCATCATGTGATTCCAACCAATTGATCTGAAAATGTAAAGGCTTGAAATGTTTTAAAATTGCAAGTGAAATGGTATGTGTTTGGGTAATAGGATCAAGTTAAAAACACATAAAGATTAATGAGTTTTTTACTTAATCATGAGAAACATAAAAATTCATAAACAACCATCATAATACACATATTAACACAACAAAATGATAAAGGATTTCACCCCTCTCTTCGACTACATCTCCTGGACCAACTTCCAATGGATCTTTTTCATTAATGCTCAAAGTGTCAAAATTAGTGCTTTACAATGCTCAGAATGAGAAATGGATGGATTCAATGGCTCCAGAACATCCAAAAACCCCTATTTGGGCTCCTCCTACACCTGGTTTGGCCAAAAAATGAGTTGGAATGACTCCCTGGAAGTTTCTCCCAATTCTTTGTTGTCTATGCTCGCCAAAACACACCCAAACTGGCTGAACCTGGCTCACAGACATTTTTCATGAAAAAAACCTAGCACATGAGCCTTCTCGTAAAATATGGCAAATTTTCACACCGTTATTCCACTGGCCCATTTTCCCGATGAAGGTCCTGGGTGTATGCCCCCCATGTGATAGAACCCTATGCGCTTAAATTGACACCCGTTGCAATGGTTGGATGTGGGGCTGACATGTGGTTGGGCACATTTTGGATGATTGTTGGATGAGCGTTTTAAACCCCATGCAAGGCTGTGTGTGGTAGATTCATATGGCGAAAGGAATATAACCGGGGGTTGGGGCTAAGCCCTGGCCCGGACCCCGCCAAACTATACCATATTTCAAACTTAAATAGTTATGAAACCATATATGACTAAGAACCATAGTGTGGGCGGGTTGGTAGCCTGGCCCCTGCCAAAACTCTTCCACCTGTCCCCAGAGGTCGCAGGTTCAACCCCCGTGAACATCAACCTTTTATTCCTTAGAGGGGGTTCCACGTGGCAACTCATGTCTGGGCCACGTGCCACCGTTCTATTGGTCCACCAACCTGCCACGTGTCTCCATATAATAGGTCCTCATATGACACATGTCATGTACTATTCCATGCCACATCATCAAATTCCACATGTAAATACAACCTCCTGCCACATGTCAATATGGTCATTTTCCACGTCATCAGTATGGACATGCCACGTAATCACTGTACGGATTGTACAGACTGTACAGTCAGTAAAATTTTGCCTATTTGGCAAAGCGGATAGAATGCGATATCTCACTCATACGATGCCTGTTTGAACCCATTCAAGCCGAGTTGGGATCATGAGGACGAGGCCTATGCATGTGTCCATTTTGAAGCAATTATGAGCACTTTGATTTTTGAGCATATTTTGATCCCCTGGATCACTCCTCCCCATTGGGAAGATTTTAGACCTCCAAAAGACTACTTTCAATCAATCTGAAGATGAGGGTACAATTCCCTCACCTTTCCATCTTCAATACACTTTCCCTTTCTTGGACTTGTGCCTTTAATACCAACTCGAAGGTATTCCACATTCCCTCATTTTGAAGTTCTCATCCTCCTGTCAAGGATTGTGTCTTCATGTAGTTCTGAAAGATATTCTAGAGAGAAATCATCTATAGAAGGAATCTGAACATGCTCTCCTTGATCATCAATCAAAGGAGGCTCATACAATCTCAAATTATCAACATTGACAACTGCATGCATTTGCATATAAGGAGGCAAATCCCAACGGAAGGTATTGTTACCAATCTTTTCAAGAATCTTGAAAGGTCCATAGCTAATTGGTTTCAGTTTTTTACCTTCTCCTTTAAGCCTCTCTTTGCTAATGTAAAGCCAAACTTCATCTCCAACTTGGAAACTTTGATCAACACGATGCTTTCCATGTCTTGTCTTGTACTTGGCTTGGATCTTTTCCAACTGCTCTTGTACCATTTGATGCACCAACTGAATTTGTTCAATGAACTTCTTTTCCCTATCAATGTCATATTGACCATCTATAGCAATGTCTTTCCCAAAGATAGAATCTAAAGGAGATTTGGGCAAATAACCAAAACATGCCTCAAATGGAGATGTTTGAGTTGAAGAGTGCTTAGCTCAGTTGTAAGCATGTTGAATGTAGTGTAGGTTCTCATCCCAAAGCTTAGGATGCTTGCTGCAATAACCATGAAGAAGATGCACTATTTTTATATTAACCACTTATGTTTGACCATCGGTTTGTGGATGAAAAGTTGTGCTCTTTTTCAGCTTGGTGTCCATGAGTGCCCATAAACTTGACCAAAAGTTCCCAATAAATCGAGAATCTTGATCATAAATAATGGATTTAGGCAACCCAAAATGTACCCAAACATGTTGAAAGAACATTTGTGTCATTTTCTCAGCTATAACCTGCTTCTTACAAGGAATCAAAATACACATTTTGCTGAAATGGTCAACCACAACATAAAAATAATCATGATTCTTTTTAGACATAGGTAGACCTCCTACAAAGTCCATGGAAATTCTTTCCCACGGACGAGAAGGAACCGGAAGTGGAGTATACAAACCCAACTTTCTATTGCTAGGCTTGCTTGTATCACATAAAGAACATCCTCTTACATATCTTGAAACATTTTCATTCATTTTAG
>JZKD02S2353766.1:247756-259097 GCA_000966675.3 Picea glauca | reverse complement strand
TCATGTTGTACAATTATAGTAGTCTTTGGTTTCCCCTTATGGCTGAAATTTTTGGGTCTCTTTTTAGGATGAAGTTTCCAACAATGGTCTTCATCATGGCCATCTTTTGAATAGTGTTTACATGTGATTTTTTCTCCCTTTTTCTTGACTGAAGCATTCTTTCTTCCATTTCCCTTAAACTTCTTCTTTCCTTTGTCTCCATGAACAAAAGGTTTCTTGTTGCCATCTTGAGGTTCATTCCTCCCTCTTGCTTCCAAATGAGTTTCATGTACACAAACTTCATCTAGACTTGTAAGGTTAAACATAAGTATTGTGTGCCTTAAGTAGCTATGAAATCCTCCAATATATTTGAGTAAAGTTTCTTAAGAAGACAAATCTATACCCAAAATCAAATCTCTTCTTCTAAATTCTTGAGTGTAGCTTTGAACACTTTTCCCTTTAGCTTGTCTAAATTTTTTCCAATCCATAATAGATTTCTTCATGTATGCTAATGGATACAATTATCTTTTAAGTGCAACAATAAAATCATTCCAAGAGGATAAAAATTTACCATGTTTCTTCATGTCCTATTGAGTTTTGGCTTCCTACCAAATGAGTGTTGCACTGTCCAATCTTAGAGAAGCAAGCTGAATCTTAGTTTCATTATCTTTGATTGTTTGTATCCTACAATACACTTCAATCTGACGAATTCAATTATCCAATTTCTTAGCATTTACCTCTCCATTGTACATAGGCAATTCAAACTTAATATCAAGATTAACAAAAGGAGATTGTAGAGGAATTTTACCATATTCTTTTGGAGAATTTGGAGGTGGTTGTGAAATGGTAGAATAGGTGGAATATGGAGGTAAAGGAGGTGGAGAATCACCATTCCCTCCATTTCCCTTTGGAGTTTTATCACCACTATCTCCATTACCCTTTGGAGGGTTTTATCTTTCACCTTGAAATCTTTCATTTCTTTCTTGAAATAAAAATTTCACCATCTCTGTCATATCATAGAAATATTTTCTGAAAGTTTCATCCTCTAAAGGAAGAGTTTCATGACTTTCCTCATGAGCCATATTTGGTGAATATCTCCTAGTAGAATGAGGTGATTGTGTAGTTATCCTTTTTGACAGTTGAGAACTTGGATCTACAAGTTGACCTTCTCCTCTTTTGAGCTTCAACCTTGTAAGCATCATAAAAAAAACACTTGCAAACAATCAAACCTTCAAAAACCTATTCTTTGATACCAACTTGATTTGAAAATGTAAAGGCTTGGATCTTTTTAATATTGCAAGTGAAATGGTATGTGTTTGGGTAATAGGTTCAAGTTACAAACACATAAATATTAATGATTTTTTTACTTAACCATGAGTAGCATAAACAGTCATAAAAATCCATCATAATACACACATTAACACAACAAAATGATAAAGGAGTTCACCCCTCTCTTGGGCTACATCTCCTGGTCCAACTTCTAATGGATATTTTTCATTAATGATAAAAGTGTCAAAATTAGTTCTTTACAATTCTCAGAATGAGAAATAGATGGCTTTAATGGCTCCAGAACATCCAAAAACCCCTAGTTGGGCTCTTCTTGTACCTGGTTTGGCCAAAAACTGAGTTGGAATCACTCCCTGGAAGTTTCTCCCAATTCTTTGTTGTCTCTGCTCGCCAAAACACACCCATACTGACTAAACCTGGCTCACGGGCGTTTTCCATGCCAAAAATCTAGCACGCGCCCCTTCTCACAAAATATGGAAAATTGTTGCACTATTAGTGCACTGGCCCCTTTTCCTGACGGAGGTTCTGGGTGTATGCCCCCCATGTGGTCGGACCCTAGGCGCTTAATTCGGAACCCATTGCAACGATTGGATGTGGGGCTGACATGTGGTTGGGCACGTGTCGGATGACTGTTGGATGATCATTTTAAACCCCGCACAAGGCTGCGTGTGGTAGAGTCATATGTCGGAACAAATATAACCGGGGGCTGGGGCTAAGCCCCAACCTAGACCCCACCAAACTATACCATATATCAAACTTAAATAGTTATGAAACCATATATGAGTAAGAACCATAGCGTGGGCGGGTTGGTATCTCGTCCCCTGCCAAAGATTTTCCACATGTCCTCGAAGGTCGCAGGTTCGACCCCTGCGACCATCAACCTTTTATTCCTTGGAGGGGGTCCCACATGGCACCATTCTATTGGTCCACCAACCTGCCACATGTCACCATCTGATAGGTCCTCATCTAACATGTGTCATGTATGGTTCCATGCCACATCAACCTATGCCATGTCAACAACTGCCACATGTCAGTATGACCTCCTGCCACATTTCAGTATGGTCAGATGCCACGACAACAATATGGACATGCCACGTCAACATTGTACGGACTGTACAGTCATCAAAATTTTGCATGTTTGGAAAAGTGTATAGAACGTGATATATCACTCATATGACATTTGTTTGAACCTGTTCAAGTTGTGTTGTGATCGCGAGGACAAGGCCTATGCATGTGTCAATTTTGAAGAAATTCTGAGAACTTTGATTTTTGAGCATATTTTGATCCCCTGGATCACCAATCCATACCAATAACTATGTCATAAGATCCTAATATCGGGACATATAGGTTGGCTTTCTTTTCAAAATATCCGAAGTTTATGCTACAGTCCATAACCTTTCCTCCAACATTTTGTTTGGCACTCGATGCCATTTCTACGTATCTGAACTTGTCCTAATTGACTTCCTTTACCTTAATTCTCTTTAGCGTTGCACTAAAGATAAAGGTGTCTATAGCACCTGTATCTATCAATATACTAAAATTTTGGTCAACAATTGTACCTGACGTCTCAAGCAGAGTGGACTAGTGCTCGACCTAGTGGTTGTTCACCGCTGCATGTATTTTGTGGGCCTTTCCCAAATCTCCAATTGTAGTGGGTCCTGATTGTTCGACAACACAGGTATTCTAACAGAGGATGAACACCTTCAGTAAAGACTCACATAACCAAATCAAATATTAACACACCGATGTTTTCACGTGGTAAAACCCCTATGGGGAAACATCCACAGCCCCAGCCAACGCGGCCACTTGGAGCAGTTTATTAATGCAAAAGAAAAAGATTACAGAGAGATTTTACAAGAGAGTTTCTCACAATTGATCATGGAAAAATGACCCTCCATTCTCTTTAAATATATATCATGGACCAATCATGTGTTAATCCACAGATCAATGGCCATTAAGATCGAGGAGAGTATGAACCGTCAGATCACTCTATGTTGGGAACATATCGTGACCATCGGATTTCCTAACTACAAATGCATACTAATGCATACTAAAGAAACACACTAAGAAACAAAATTTTACCTAATGACACATTAGACCAAGTAGATCTTAATTAACTCCTAAGTGTCTAAATATCCTAACACCCCCCCTTAAGAACAACTTGGGATAGGATTGAAGGATTTACAATAGCGACATAATAGGAGAAGGAAGGAGGAATTAGAGCCTATCCCCACTTAATGAAAAATTCCTGAAGTCCTAACACAGATTGAAGTTTGGAAAACTTCGCTTCTATAAGAGACTTTGTGAAAATGTCTGCAACTTGATCTTTTGTAGGGAAAAAGATCACTTCAATAACTTGATCATGAGTGATCTTTCTGATGAAGTGCATGTGTAGCTCGATGTGCTTTATGCGTTGATGTTGAACTAGATCTTTGGCGAGCTTGAAGGCACTCTGATTGTCACACCAAAGGCTAGTCAGATGTTGTTGCTCGAATCCAAACTCTGAAAGGATCTGTTGAAGCCACAAGGCTTCTTGACTTGCATTTACTGCTTCTTAGTACTCTTCTTCTACTGAAGAAAGTGAAATAGCATATTGTTTCTTATAGGCCCAAGTGACAGGTCCTGAACCAAGGCTGAAAACATAACCTGTAGTAGACTTCCGATCATGAGGGTTGTTGTCCCAATCTAAATTAGTGAAACCAACCAATAAAGGAGTTTCCCCTGAACTGTAATGTATCCCAAACTGAAATGTACCACAGACACAGCGAAGTATCCTTTTAGTTTCTTTCCAATGGCTTTCATGGGGTGTTTTCATATACCATGCAACAAGACCAACAACGAAGGAAAGATCAAGATGGGTATGAGTCAAGTATAAGAGGCTACCAACTAACTGACGGTACAGGGTGGCATCAACTTCAGGAGAAGTATAGGTGGTAGTAAGCTTGACTCCAGATAGGAAGGGAGAAGAGGCTGGTTTACAATCATCCATGTGAAAGTGACAAAGGAGGTCACAATCATACTTAGTCTGGGAAAGAAAAATTCCTTCATTGGTTTGCAAAACTTGGAGGCCAAGGAAATAGTGAAAAATTCCTAAGTATGTCATTTCAAATTTCTTCTTAAGGCTGGTTTTCACATGGTTTAAAAGTTTTGAGTCACTACCAGTAAGGATAAGTTCATCAACATAAAGGACAAGGATTATGAGATGGCTTCCTACTTTCTTGGTATAGACATTAGGATCAGAATGACATCTAGAGAATTCGGTGTCAATAAGAAAGTTGTCCATTTTGGCATACCAAGCTCGAGGAGTTGCTTAAGACCATAAAGAGATTTATTAAGGCTAAAAACAAGGCTAGAGTCATTCTGAACATAGCTAGTAGGTTGTTCCATGTAGATTTCTTCTTGTAAATCTCCATGCTAGAAGGTGGATTTAACATCCATCTGATGGACCTCCCATTTATGTGAGGAAACAAGAACAAGGCAGATGGAATTCATTTTGGCTACAAGGGAAAAGGTTTCATTATAGTCAATTTCTTCAACTTGGGAAAATCCTTTGGCAACTAACCGAGCCTTGTGTCTTTCAACACTTCCATCTCATGCATACTTAGTTATGTAGACCCATTTACATCTGACAAGTTTTCTTCCTTTTGGAAGAGGTACAAGATCCCAAGTATTGTTTTCCATTAAAGAATGATACTCTTCATTAATTGTTGTATCCCAATATGGATGACCTGAAGGTTCTGCAAATGTCTCTTGATCACGAGTCTCTGAAACTTGAGCCAAAAGAGAAGAGGCTCGCTGGAACTGTGAACTTGTTCGACGATGATATAAAGGATCATCAACAATACCACCAGTCACTTCTCATGTTGAACGGACCCATCTAGGAATCAGTGGAACTGGTGCTGGTTCAAGTTCAAGGACTCATCTAGAGGAAGGTGAGCAGGCGGAGGTGGATTTTCATCCTCACTTTCATCATTTGAAGAAGAAACTAGAATAGGAATAGAAGAAGGCACAAATGCCGAAGATGGATCACAGGCCGAAGAAGGCACAATCGTCGAATTAGTCTTGCAGGCCAAGAGATTTTCATCAAATTTAACATCTCTTCTAATAATAATTTCATTACAATGTGGTTGAAGAAGTCTATAACCTTTGACATCTTCAAAATAACCAACAAATATACACTTCTCACTTTTAGGCTGCAATGCTTTCCTTTTCTCATCAGGAATGTGAGCCCATGCTATACTGCCAAATACATGAAAGTGACTTACTTCTGGTTTAATTTTAGTCCAAGCTTATTCCAGTGTTATATTTTTAAGAGCCTTTGTGCGAGTGTGATTGACTGTGTAATTTGCACAGTTGATTGCTTCCTCCCAACACTTTAGAATTAATCCCTTAGATTGGATCATACAATTAACCATTTCTTTTAATGTGTGGTTCTTTCTCTCAACAACACCATTTTGTTGTGGTGTATATGGAATAATGTGTTGCATTTGGATGCCCTGTGTAGTGTAGTAACTTGTAAAATTATTGTTCACATATTCGCCTCCATTATCTATTCTTAACCTTTGAATTTGATGTCCAAATTACTTTTCTACAAGGGCCTTGTAGGCCAAAAATGTGTCAAAAACTTCACTCTTAAGTTTTAATAAGTAAACCCAAGTACGTTTGGAAAAATCATCAATGAAAGTTAAGAAATACTTGCACCCAGAAAATGAAGGAGAAGAAATTGGACCACACAAATCACTATGAACAAGATGCAAAGGGACCGATGCATGCTAAGAGGCACGTTTGTCAAAACTGTCCCGATGATGTTTGTTGAGAACACAACCGACACAAACACCATCTCTACATGAAACAAGAGGAAGAACAATCACCATCTGTTGATTACATAGTTGCTGCAATGAGAAATAGTTTAGATGACCAAACCACTCATGCCAAAGTTTGCTCAAGTCATCACTATGAGCAACAAAAACTGATGAAAAAGATGATGACCCAAAGTTGTCAAACTTGTACAACCTGGTAATATCATCAAAAATTCAAGTTGCAAGAACATTCTTAGGATCTTTTAGATCCTTGATTACAACTTGGTGATGTGAAAAATCTATGGTTTTACCTTCACCTGAATGAGTGATTTGATATACTGATAGAAGATTACAAGAAAGACTTGGAACACATAATACATCATTGAAATGACCATTATCTACTTGAACTGTTCCAAATCCTACAACACTAAGAGATCTATCATGACCAACAAATATTTTATTGGTGTTACATTCATTTAGAGAAGAAAATATGTCTTTATCCTTATCCATATGATAAGATGCTCCTGAATCAATAAGCCACTCATCAGAAGAATCAATAGAAGTTGTATTGAAGGAGAAACCAGAAGCGAAAAGTGCATGTCGATGAGAAGAAGAAGAAGAAGAAGAAGTAGAATCAATACTGATGTTGTGCTTCTTCATTGCTGCTTCTAAAGCTTCCATCTTCTTGAAACATTTGGACTCATCATGACAATATTTATCACAAAAGTTGCAATGCCTGTCAGTCTTCTTATTTTTATATTTTTCTCCTTTGTCACCATTAGGAGCTGAAGCTGTCTGAGCAGGTTTGGGACCCTTATGTTGCTTGTTGTTGTAGCGAGGATGTTGCTTCTTGGGATACTTGGGTTTATCTTTTTGATGGGAAACTAAGGCTTTGTTGGAGATACTTGTAGTGATGACCACTCCAAGTTGTACAAGCTTATCTTCCTCTCTAATCAAAGTAGCACAAAAGGACTCAAGAGTGGGTTTTTTATAAGCTTTCAGTAGAGCCTCTCTCATTGCATAAAAGGTATATATAAACACAGAATATGAACTACCTAGCTTAGAAAGAATAAGATAGATGCAACGCTCTTCCTCCATTTGTATCTCACATTCTTCACATAACATTCTGAGTATTTTAAACTTAATCCAAATCCAACTAGAGGGATGCTATGACCCCCTTTCCTTTCCCCTTCCTTCCTCTATAAAATATAAATGGAGACTCAACTGGTCACTGAAATTGTCACTAATAATCAACCTGTCACTGTCACTGTGTTTTTCACTTTCTCTGTCACTGTCACTGTCACATTGCCTATAACTATCATTGATACCGATATCTCATCATCAACATCATCATGAACAAAACCATATCCACTCACATAAATCATCTACCAATATCACCAATAATATATCTCAACCATATGCCCAATATCACCAAGATATGCATCAAACCATGTGCCAAGATATATGTGCCATAATATCCACAAACCATGTTCCATAATATTCATAAACCATGTGTCCATCAACCATGTACCAAAGAAATTCCTAAAACATGTGCCATAATATCCATCAACCATGTACCAAATACATGCCTCAAACATGTGTCATAATATCTATCAACCATGTACCAAATATATGCCTCAAACATGTGTCATAACATTCATCAACCATGTACCAAGATATACCTCAATCATATGTCATATCACTCATGATATTCCTCAACCATGTACCAAAATATGTACCTCAAACATACACCATATCATCCCTGATGTGCTTTAAGAATGTACCAAAACATCCATGACATATGCCAAACCATGTACCAAGATATCCAAGATACACCTCAAATCATATACCAAAAAATCACCAAGCTATGCCTCTAGCCATGTCCCAAAGACCTCCATGATATGTCTTAAGAATATACCATAACCATCAAGATATGAACATCAACAACACATATAAATCATACCTTTATTCATGTAAAACTTGGTATATCATATATCAGAACATCCTCATCTTAAGCATACAAAGATAGCACCTTCATTAAGATTTTCCACAACCTCACTAGACAAGAATGGTCATCTCATGGTGCCTCGTGTCAAAACTGCTGTGAAACTCAAGGGGTCCTCGCGGACACCTTGTATCTGACCCGAGAGGGCTTACTCAATTAGGGTATTTAGAAACCCTTCTCCTTTTGCAACTTCAAAACTTTCTCCCTTTTCACTCCTTGGCTTCCTCAGATTCGCTACCTCAGCCGCACTGATAGATCATATCCTTTATTGATGAATTTTACAAATGAGAGGCTTTTTTATGTGTATTTACACATTTTCAAGTACCTTCCTTTCATAACTTTAGGGGTGACCTACAATTTTTAGTTGCAACAACATTTGTTTTTTTAATTAATTTTGGGGTCGACTTGTAACTTCTGATCCATATATTCGAGACTTCTTGAACATACTTTGGGGCTTCCTCTTTAAGAGGGCATAACTTCTCAACCGTGACGAACCATGTGGCGTACCACCTACCATTGAAAATGGCATGATGAGGACTATCCATCTATGTGAGTTTTAAATGCATTTTCAGAGTCCATGATCCTCTTTTATCTCAAACAAATTCGAGCTTCATGACCACACCTTTGGGATTCTTGTATAATATTCCCACGAGGGCCTTGCTTAATGATATGCCATAAGGGGACCACTTTGGAGAATTATTAAAATACACCCATCACTTCTAGAGGCTTCTATATGTTTTCTAGAGTTGAAATCAATGATAACCAATTTTCCAACAATCTCCCCCTTTGGCATTGATGGAAACACTCATACTCACACTGTGACATTGATCCCAATATTTCTCTATTAATGTTTCTTTCCCCATTTTTACATCAGTGGAAAAGGGTAAATCACTTTTTGGGCTTCTCCCCCTATCTTAATGCTTATTATCTTTCTCTCTCGATCTTTCTCTTCCCCTTTGATAATAAGGGTAAATCCCTCTGATTATTTCTCTCCCTTTGTCTTATTTTGCAAGATGTCGTGTATATCAATGTGGGGCTTCTTGTATATGATTTATTTCCTCTCTTCTAGTGCTCTTTTCCATTTGTTCTTCCTAGTATTTTAATCTACTGACGTATATGAAAATCATTCATGTTAATGTTTCTTCATCACTGGAATTCACATCTTCATGGATTGTTATCTTCACTGAACTGACATCAATGAAATAAACATAATCATAATCTTCTCTTGATATTATAAATATTCTTGATTGTTTCTCTCTGTCTGGTTTTTCCATTCATTGCTTACCTTCCTAGTTTCTTTTACCTATCAATATGATCTGCTTATGAGTCCATATTCCTTTCTGCAATTCCTTCCAAGCTCATTCTTACATCCACTATCATATATCTTCTCCATTTCATGTCAAGTATAGTCTTCTAGACTTTCCAAATATCTCATGAAATCATCTTTGTCCATATTTCATAACAAATTTCCATGACTCTACTACTCAACTGCACACGATGCTGACCCATCTATCACTTTACTATTCTGAACAATTATTTGAATGTACTACAACTTATCACTACACATTCCTATTTCTCAAGTTGAATCAAATACATCCACTAGTTTGCTCAATCCGCAAATCAAATTCTACATATTTGCAACAAGTACACATTCTTGAATATGTACTAAATGTATCCCTGCCTAGAATCCTCTATGCAATTATGAATCTCTACCTCAAGAGTGTGTCAATGATATTATTCGTAACTTCTAGATGACTTCTTCATACCTACGCCATCATACTACTCTAAATTTGTCTTTCAAAATATGTAAACAAGCACTTTAAACTGCCTGAAAGATAGTTTTATTATATGTAATAGCTACTGCTTATAATCCCCTTCTTCAACATTCATATCGCTAGGAGTCTCTAAGTTGGTTGTATTAGAAGAATACTTCAAGCTTCTTTACAGTAGGTTCATCATTCTGAATCTCAATATCTTCCTCTTTTCTTGTATATTCATCATGATATTCTATAAATCCCATGAGTATGATCTATGGGAGTTCTTCATTCACCCGCTCTTCATTCACTTTCTCTTTTTTTTCTTTATTTCTTCTCCAAAACTTATTGTTCCTATTAACACTCTGTAAATCTATCCGACTATATAGACAAATGAGAGGTAACTGTTTCAACCAGATTTAGAGCTAAGGCACTAGCCTACTCAACTTAGAGAGGGCTCTCTCATGTCACTTGATATTCTTTGGAAATTGGTGGCTAGATTTGGTTTGTGGGAGGAGGGTTTCATAAGATTGTTGAAGAAAGGAGAACAACATTTCGTCTATGGAGTCAGGAATGAAGAATGAATTTTCAGACGTTTTAAAACTATCCAGAGGAAAGGGCCAAATAAGGCGATGAATCTGAGTTATTATTGAAATAAAGAGATGGTAGGAAGATGAAGAGAACAAATAACCATGTCAGAGCATTACTGAAATGAATTCTGAAATAGTTGGGAAGATATAAACACAATCTAAATTGCTAAGACGAGAGCATTAAATAATGAATTATGGGTCCTTTGATCTTTCAATTCTGACAGAGGAAAAGTGAAGATGAAATAAAGAATAACAAGAATCACATACTATAAGAGAAAATGAGACTCATAACAACACCAGTTAGAATCTTTTCATGAATATTTCAAAATCTTCCTTTGCATTCATATATTCATTCAAGCCCCAAAATTTACAAAGTTTTTCCTGCACAGAGGGCATGCTCCCCTTTTCTCCATGCCTTCATATCTTCCAGGTAATACATATATAGGGGAATTACTTGTGGAATCTAAAATGTTTAGACTTCCTGTTATTGGATAAATCCGTAAGTGCGGACACAAACCGATCTCCCTAGATCCACCTGGATCTAGAACAAAGCAAGAGAGAATATGACTCTTTCCCTAGATTCTAACCATTGAATTAAATAAGAGGCAAGACCAAAGAACATACCTTATGATCGATTCCTTTGGTATTTGTTGCTCCCGCTTCACTCCAGTGCTCTCGTATAGTCAATACCGAAACAATACAAGACCAACCGACGTGAAGAAAACACAATCTATTCAACAATCAATCTATGTATATGATCAAGGAGTTATACAATAAAGTGGAACTAGATTTATGGGAAAGGGACATATTGTTGTATCATATTAATGGAAAGTAAAGATTACAACCTGAGCCTTGATGTCACAAACTTCCTTTCAATGGCCCTTGGCTCTGACACACACACTTGCTCACTTGCATGAAGAAGATCAA
>JZKD02S2353766.1:236219-247706 GCA_000966675.3 Picea glauca | reverse complement strand
TCAGGGAATCCAGTACTAGGATAACCATTCGAATGCTATCTCATCCTTCTAGAAGATTCCCTTCTAGAAGCATCGAGAATTCATCTTTTTCCTTGCTTTAGAAAGAGTTCGCACCATAGCAGTTCAACACAGTGTGAACTTCTCTCACCCTGGCTTAAGGCAGCCTATGAGAATAATGTATTCTCGCAAGCAAATATACTAGCAGCCTACGAACATTCCTCAAAAATGTGATTTCTGGAAAGAGATGAAGGTAACTTTTCTCAGGAGAAAGTTCTAATGAAGAGTCTGAGTACACCATCATCAATACATCATCATGAAGACCAAAATCATGGGTAACATAATGCCCCCTAAAGTATGAGGTTGGAACAAGTGACAACAGATATACTTTGTAAGTTGCATGTGTGTGTCGGGAACCAGGAGCACATCTAATTGGAAACATGTGAACAACCAAGCATCTGCAGAATATCATATATACCAATTCTGAGGTAGGCATTCCCATACTTAGATCATAGATTGATGACATTATAGACATGGGTCATGGCCACCAATCATACACTGTGGATCCATGCCATCAAAATATAGCATAGCCACCGGAATACACTGTGGATCTATGTGAGAAATTTCAAATCAAGACGACATAGCCACAAAACATACACAGTGGATCTATGTATCGCAAATTGTACATACTCCATCGCAACCTGAATCACAAAGATAATATCCAGAGTCTTCAATATCGTCGCCCAAAGTATGAATCTAACCATGTGATTACATGTGTTGAAGTCGAACATGGTAGAAACCACTTGATTACCGGTCAATGATGAAACCGTTAACAAGTGCGAGGGAAATCACCATTGATGTCAATGACTCCCAAGGTACCATAGTAAAATCCATCAAGTGTGAATAAATGAGTTGATGTCGAACATCCGATGGAATCTTTCGATCAGGGGTCAATGATGTAAACCCACTGTCGAACGCGAGGAAACCTGCCATTGAGGCATGCAAGTTCCAAGGTACCAAATAATTTCTAAGTCTTGATTCCGGATAATGAGCTGAAGTCAATGGAACAAAACTCGTCACAGGAGGGCCTTGATGTATCCCCCATCAATGACACGAAATGAGTAACAGAGTTTGAAGGTGAAACAGAGCATTTTGCAAATTGGACCACACACAGGGAAGGCCGACATGAAAAGAATGGATAACTGCAGATGGCCGACTTAATATAGGTTTCAGATGGACTTCTCTTGAACATATGAATGACACGACCAATGATTTGGTAGCATTGACTCAAAGACGACAAAGGGAATGAACTTGTAGCAAATCGAATGAGAGACAAATGGATTTCCCAAACCAGTTTCAAATGATAAAGAGGAGGTGTCATGTTCAAGAGCGACACTTACTGCCAATTAATACGAAAATGAAAACATATCCCTTTTCCAAATTTCCCCCCACCATTTATGGCGAGTACCTCTTTATTTTTATGTAAGCTTGAGGAGGATAACATATGCTTGTTGATATTAAGCTCATCCTTCAGACAAGTCCCTCAGAGTATTTTTAACGAACCCTAAGAAGGAGTGGTTCAATCCCATCATGGGTCTGTCAATGTTTGTTTAACGAGTCCAGAGATAGAAAACTCGAAGGTTTTTCAAGATTATAGAGTTTGGGAAAACACTTAAAAGAGAACTCTCTCAGTTCCTTTTTCATAAAATAGTCTAGATGAGACCAAAAAAGAGATAAATTATCGCTCACCAGACGCTTACTTCAAATACTTTATCGAGCGTGAAAATAGCAAGGTCGCTCGACGATCTTTTCATTTTTAAAGAGTCTGAAAAGAGCTTAAAGAGGACTCCAGGGGGGTTCCTTTTTCGTATAACCTTGTTAAGCCCGAAAAAGTGATAAAAGTATGCTCGATCACATTCTCATGTATTTACGAGTGCAAGAATGGACAAAAACAACGCTCGAGGTTTTATGTAAAAACCATAAAAAACAATCGAAACACACGATGTAAAAAGAAAAACTTATGTCCATATCCCGATATTTGATCATCCAAGTCATCACACCTGCAAGAGTTTATACTCAACATAACATTAGGGATTAGGGTTTAATTGAAAAATAATCATAAAAACCAAAATGATATAGTAAAAGTCAATAAAAGGAGTAAATACTCTTTTTTACCACACCATTTTACATTTCCACTATTGAGCTCAAAAAACCCCTCTTTTACCCTCCAAGTTTGGCGTTAATTTGTGGGAGCTACGAGAGACCATTCAGCGAGCCGTCTGCGACATTAAGGTAAGCTCTTAATCCTTGACATTTTCATGGTTTAAATTTGTAATTTCATTGGTTAAATGTTTAGGTTTGAGTTGAGTTTTCAAGCCCTACAAGCGTGCTGCAATTCTCGCAGGCGGGCCATACGGGGCCTGCAAGAATGAGGCATTCTCGCAGGTGAGCCTTAAGCCACCTGCGAGGCTCTCGCAATGTGCCCATGGAGCACCTACGAGAATCGCAAAGCCCAATTTTTTTTTAAATTTTTAGCCAATGAAAAATATTCAAAACATGAAAAAAGTTATTAATCCTCTTATTGTGTTCCTTGTGCAGATAATTATCCATCACCATGGTACTTGAGTGGCGTGAAAGGGAACATGAAGAGGATAATGCAATGGCTGAAAATCATCCACCTACCATAGCTTCTATGAGAGATTGTGGGATCTTAAAGTACTTTCGTATCCCGAGCATGAGGGCCCAAGTCAGACTATTAGAGTATCTGGTGCATATGTGGGACCCAGATCAGCAGACTTTTCATGTGGGAGCTCACACACTGTCCATAGACATTGAGGACATTTAATTTTTGACTGGATTGTCCCAACGCGGATACTATGTCAGCCTGATCGGTAGTAGAGGTGGTGGGCTAAAGATGAGTGAGTACTGCAATCAATACTGCGTTCCCGAGGCTGAGAGACAGAAAGGAAAAGTGGCTATCTGGGGGGTACAAGACTTGACCCTCCGCACTATCCTTTTCACTATAGCTCGGATGGCTGGGATTTCTGCTGCTCATATGGCATTGCAGATCTACTTCCAGTATGCCATCAAGTGTACTGAGCCTCGAGTATTCAACTGGGCAGATGTTGTGCTTCGTAGTATCAAAAAGAAATTGACTAAATGTAGACGAGGTAACCTGAAGCAATTCGGGTATGGATCGTTGTTGGTGTCCTTATTCCTTGAGAGGGTCCCCATATTTAGACTATAGGTTGAGTGGAACATACCGGGTCACAGGGATCCAAGGATGTTGAGATGGTGTCGGCTCATGGCCCAACACGTAGCAGGACCGATCGTCAAGTACGATGATATTTTCTTTGACTGGCTTCAAACCCAGATGTTGATGGTTGATGACTACGCTTATGCTGGGTTGGATTTCCAGGGAGATTCAGACTTAGCACTGCCAGAGGATACTCAGTGGGGTGACCTTGGTAAGAAGTACATGGATTTTCTCTTTTTAAATGTTTTTTGAATTTTTTATCATATTCAAATGTTTTTGTTTTATATATTCATCCAAAGACTAATACAAAATCGTTTTTTGATAACACAGATGTTGGACCATATAGACCTCCCGACACTTCTCCCATCCAGCGACGAGGAGAGGTAGCGGTAGCACCACAGTATGCTGAGGATTATCAAGTAGTGGAACAAAATCTAGAGGGCCTTACTGTAGACATTCCATATATGACTCTGGAAGAGGTTCCACGACACGATCAACGTCATACTGTAGGGGTATCAGCAGCTATGAGTCAACTGCTCTGTAGGGTTTCTAGGGCAGTCGTGTGTTACCATGAACGTCATCCATGATGTCACTTTGTAGAAGCTGTAAGCTTCAATTTTTGATATTTTGGTCTTCGGACAAACCTTTTGTAAAAAATCTTTTGATCGTTATATATACAGATGGATTCTACTGGATTACTTTATATTGTGTGAATTTTGATGTGTTTGATTTATAAATGATTCAAATGTCTGTCCAATACATAATTAGCCAATGCATCTGTTAATGTATTTAGACATCTAGGAATATGTTGATATTCAATATGATCAAAATAACGTTCCAAGAGGCAAATTCGCAAATACACCCGTAACAAAGTAGGACTTCGAATAGAGTATATATTACTTAACTGTAGTACTACAAGCTGCGAGTCAAGTCGCACAACCAAATGACAAATTCCGAGCGAGATAGCATCAACCAATAATTCAATAATGACGCTATACTCTGCAATGTTGTTGGTCGCACGGTCGAGGCACACACCTCGTAAAGATACAAATTTGTTTGTTGGGGCATAGATTGCCCCACATAGCGGAAGCAAGGTTCAGAGTACTACGGATAGTGCCATCAGCGAAGCCAATATAGGGTAGCAAAGACTCCGACATCTGGAAATCAAACACAACGTCACATAAAGGCAGAGACCAGATAACAACAAAAGAAAAATATAGTAACACACCCAAAGTATGATACATTAAAATACAAGTACTTGTGCACAAATGATTTATGCATAGTACTTATTTAAGTACAACCCATTCTTGGGTTCACTCAAAGGGATACCATCATAATCTACCAGCTCATATGCTCCTTTTTCCAAAACTCGGCAAACAATATAAGGACCTCGCCACATGGGTTCGAATTTCCCAGCTCCTAACACATCTCGATCATGTTCATAGAGAAGAACAAGATCACCTTCAGAGAAAATGCGAGGCTTGACATGCTTGTCATATTGTGCTTTAACACGTTTCTTCTGGGCTTCTATTACTAGAGTGGTGTCACGTCGAGTTTCGTCTAATCGCATTAGATACAATAGATGTTCTTCTTCAGCAGAAGTATTGGGTAAGAGCTCGACAACTAGCTTCAGAGAGGGTATCTCGCATTCTATAGGAATAATGGCTTCCATACCATAGAATAACCAAAAAGGCGTTAACCCAGTAGCGGATTTGACAAATGTCCGGTATGCCCACAATGCCGAAAACAACATTGTGTGCCAACTTGTTTTATGAATTCCTATCATCTGTCAAAGCATAGTTATGAGAACTTTGTTCATCGCTTCGACTTGACCATTAGCTTGTGGATAATAGGGCATTGAGTTATCATGACGAAGACCCAACTTTTCCGTAAGTTCAGACATCATAAAATTCCTAAAGTGACTATTGTGATCAGTGACGATAGCTTGGGGAACACCAAAACGAGCTATGACGTGATTAAAAAGAAACAACGTCGCAGTCTTTCCAGTATTATCGAATGTCGGCATCGCCTCGGCCCATTTCGTAAAGTAATCAATGGCTACAATGATGTAACCATGCCCCCCAGTCGAGTGAGGGTGACATGTCATGAAATCGATGCCCCATTTTGCAAAAGGACCAACTGAGACCACAGGGTGAAGAGGAGCAGGATGTGACCGAATTTTCTGATTGTAGGTCTGGAAGGCATGGCATTTCTGAAAGGATGTAATGCGATCATTAAACAAAAAAGGCCAAAAATATCCTGTGCATAAGATCTTCTGGGCAATAGCATACCCAGACATATGACCACCACATGCTCCAGAATGGTAGTCATTCAGAGCTTTCTTGGCTTCGTCGAATGTTAAACAACGTCAAAAAACAGAGTCAATTCCTTGACGATAAAGAGTATCCCCGAGTATAATGTATTGACGATCTTGATAGCGTATGCGACGTCGTTCAGTACTAGACAAAGCAGGCTGGCAAGTCTGGGTTTGGAGATAGATAATGATATCCCCATACCAAAGATCGTCAGTGCTAATAAGGAAAAGAGATTCATCGGGTAATGAATCTACTGCTACATTTTCCATTGTAGAATGAGGAAAATCACATATCAACTCAGGAAAAACTAATGACTTCTTGGACTTGGTGCAGTCAAATTCCAAGTCAAACTCTTGGAGTATGACAATCCATTTGGAGTACTTGCCCCCAAGCAATTGACGTGTCAAAATATGTTGCATAGGGTTGCAATGAGAAATCACCGTAGTCTTACGTGAGAGGATATAATGCCGAAAACATTGGACAACTTGAACGGCAGCCAAGGCCAGTTTTTCGACATGTTGATACTTGATTTCAGTTGGTGTGAGACTTCGACTCAAGAAGTAAACAACATGTTCATCGTGCGCATCATCCTCTTGGACGAGAACCATGCCAATAGTATACTCCGAGGCAGCAAGATAAAGGAAATAATTGCGACTGTAATTGGGAGGAAAGAGAAGTGGAGCTCGCGTTAGGGACAACTTTAAAGACTCAAAAGCATTGTTAGCAATAGTATCCCAAACGAACACTGAATCTTTCTTTAGTAGCCGTGAAAAACCATGAGTTATCTCGACGTAATTAGGGATAAAACGACGAAGAAAGTTTTCTTTCCCCTGCAAACTTTGCGATTGGCGCAGTGTAGAAGGAGGAGGGAGATTAAGAATCGCCTCAACCTTAATAGGATCCACCCGGATCCCTTGACGCGAAATGATAAAACCTAGAAGACGACCAGATTCTACTCAAAAAATGCATTTATGAGGATTTAAACGTATATGATAGAACCGACAGCGAACGAAAATGGCTCGGAGGTGGGAAGGGTGATCGACTCTGCGCATAGAATGAGCGGGTAAATCATCTAAATAGGGTTGAACGATATGCTTAATATCATGAAAAACATAAGACATAGCACGTTGAAACATCGTGCCAGCGTTCTTAAGACCGAAAGGAAGTTTCCTATAGGCAAAAGTACCCCAAGGACAAATAAAAGAAGTCTTATGTTGATCCTCAGGAGCAATGTTAATTTGATTATAGCCGGAGAAACCATCCATGAGAGAGAATATTTCACTTCCATCACAATCATCGACAATCTGATCGAAGAAGGGGGTAGGAAAGTTGTCTTTGGGACAAGCTTTGTTAATATCCCTATAATCAACACAAACACGAATACTGCCGCCTTTCTTGTCAATCAGGACAGGATTGGAAACCCATTCTGTAAGAGCCACCAGATAAATAAATCCGACTTTCAAAAGTTTTTCAACTTCGAGCTTGATAGAAGTCGCTTTACGTGGGTGAAGTGGAGGAAGGAATTGCCAAATAGGTTTAGCTCCAGGGTATGTCTTTATCTCATGTACAACAATTGCAGGGTCGATACTTGGCATCTCTTCGTAGCTCCAAGCGAAGATGTCACGAAATTATTTGAAAAGAGACGTATAGGTGACTATCTCGGCAGGAGAACATGAAGCTCCAATATGGACACTTTCAACAATCCCAGGTTTAATGGATATGTCAATGGGAATCGTGGGCCAGATATTACTTAAGTTCCCTTCAGCAAACACATCGTGTGTAGTCGCAGGAACCATCGAGATGACAACAACGGTCGACGGAGTCGAAATCCGTTGGTAGTTCTCAAGAGTTTGTTGCTCCAGAAAAAGTATGGAACGATGATGCCCATCATCCCAAGGGGTGTCCTCCATGACGGACATGATCATATCGTCAGTAGGAAAAATAACATAAAAAGGATCGGGAGACAACTCACCAAGAGAGGGGGTAGAAGATGTTGCCGATTGAATGGCCTGATATGCTGATTCAACTGGACTTAACGGCATTACATCGTCGAAACGAAGATGATCTCCAGGGTCAGGGACAATCCAAGGGTCGTGAGATGCAGGAAGTTCGTGAGGCACGGTGGAGATCATGTTGATAGAAGAAACTGACGAGCGTGGAACATCAGGCGGTGGAATGGGAAAAGTACCCATTAACGAGGAGTCCTTTAAAAGGCCTACACCAACATTCTCATAACCTGGCGGGGTTTTAGTAATAAATGACACGTTGCCAGTACAGGTATCAGAATTGAAGAAGACAAGTTGGTCAATGGTAACAACCTTTCCTTGATGAGGAAAACGTACTACACAGAAAAGTGTTGACACAACGGCGCGCATAAAATTGATCCAGCTACGGCCAAGTAAAAGATTATAATCAAGGGGAGCGTCAAAGACTTCCACTTCGACTTGGACCATTTTACCTTCTAATGTAATGGCCAATGAAGGAAGAACACCATAGGGCTTAAAACCAGAGCCATTAAAGGCTTTAAGAGTGTTTTGTGATTCATTCAAGGGAGGAGAGCCAATGGATTTCCAACAAGCAAAAGACATTACACACGTTGAGGCACCCTCATCGATAACAGTTCAACAAATGTTCTTGTCAGAGACAACAACTTGTATCTGGAACGCGAGTTGAGGGGGTAACCTTGGAATATGATCATCCAAGTCAAAGACTATGAGATTCGTATCTATCGGGTCAATTCCACCGATAGCTTTTAACAGTGCCTTCCATTGTGCAGGACAAGACTGAAGGACTTCAAGGGCTGACATCGCTGAAGGTGCCTGGGCTAGATCTTCAACAATGCTGTAGTTCTGGGCCGCATGAGCATGAGGATTGAAAGATGATTTCTTAACGACACCTTTTGGGGGTGGTCACAAAACTGTATCAAGGCTCGATCATTCGAGATGAAGAGGATCATTAGTAGGTGGAGCTGCAGGAGATGGTTGTACCAAAGCAGGAGGTAAATCGTCAACCTTCTCCTTAGATGGAGTATAATCTTTGGCTCTAGTCTAAGTGCAACATTGTTTTGCTTAGAATCACCAGTACACATCAAAACATATGATTTCGTAGAAGAGGAGGGTTGGTCTTGAATGACCAACTGAGCCTGTTGCTGAGATGGGAAGGGTTGGGACAAGACTGTCGGTGTAGATGGTTTTGGTGTTCCTTGAAGGAACTTAGTGACCTCGACACGTCATGGACAATCCTTCATGTAGTGATCGTCACCATAGATAAGGAAAGGGTATCGTGGTTTGCACTTATCCCGATTTTCAACAAGAGTGGTTTTAGTTTGCTCTGCTTGATTATTATTTTCTCTCTCCTTATTCTTGCCTCTCCCCTTTTTAGATTTGTTTTTACCAGCTGGGGTAGATTGGACAACATTGACCTCAAAATTTTTGCCGGTGGGAGCGGCAGGAGACGGAGCATTTTGAACATTAGAAGAAGAAAATTTAGGGGTTGTGCTTGAAACAGAATGTGAGGGGGCTTGGGCAGTACCAATCACACCGTCAGCTGCATGCAAGGCAATTGGAGCAGGTGAAGTGCTGGAAGTACCAGGACGAGGTAATTCAGGTAGCAAATTGTAAAGTGTTCCCATTTGCGAATAAAAGAGATCAAGATATTGAGCATGACTTATAGCCTGCTCCTCCGTAACAACACCACCCATGGCAATGTCCTTACCAATTTCGTTCACAAAGGATTTCGTAAACCATTCTGCCAGTAATTGATCGGGGAGTTCAAGTTTAATGAGACGTCGACGTCTTCGCCACTCATGGATATGATTAGATATATGAGTGACTTTAGTCTACTTGAAGGAAATCAAAATCTCAGTCCCCGTATCATAACGGATCGATAACTGGTAATGGGTAAGGAAATCCATAGCTAGGGTGTTGAAATCAGAGAAGAAACCTCATGGCAATTCGATATACCACTTCGCAATAGAACCGGTAAGGGTTCGTTGAAAAAGACGTAAATGAATAGAGTCATCCATCAATGAGTTGGATGAGCACGATAGGTGAAAATTCATAACGTGATTGTTTGGGTCCTCTCCCACTTTGCTGTCGAATTTAGGAATGTCTGATGGAAGCTTGGCTGGAATAACATGCCATTGGGGAGAGCGACGAATAGGATCATTTAAAATCCTAGACAAATCTGGCAAATCCAAAGTAGCAAGAAAAGGTAACTGTCGATTCACCTGCGGGTACTGATGGCTTTGGGGTGGAAGCCCTGTCGGTAAACCAGTAGGACCATAAGAAGTCTTCCCATAATGGGAAGACCTAGGCAGATTCGGTGGTGGTTGAAGAGGATAGTAGTTCCAATGATTGTAACCTTGAGTTTGAGCAGGGACCTGAGTTTGAGCATTCTGACCCTGACCCCAAATAGGATTGGGTATACCTGGATATGGTTGGCCTATAGTAGAGACAGGCTGGTGCCCCCCAGTCATTTGAGGAAGATTTTGTCTCATCTGATTCCAATACTGGGCCAAAGAGGGAGGTATATTTTGTCCAAAAGGTGGGGTTTGTCCACCTATCATAGGTGGTGTTCCAACCGGAAGTTGTGTTCCAATCGAAGGTTGTGTATTAAGTGGAATGTTTCCAGTAAGAAGAGGTTGAATCGTACCACCTTGTCCACCAACAGGAATCTGCAAGGTTGGTGTAATGGACGGGATAGTGCCACTAGGATTAGGATTGACAGAAGGAAATTGAGGGAGTGTTGGAATAAAACCGGGAATAAGATGCCCAGGAAGAGAAGGACTACTTGGAGAACCGGCCAAGGTTTGCGGAGGTGTTGGAGTAGAAGCATTCAACAAAGCATTCAACGCATGGTATCCGGGTGGTAGTGTCGGAGTGACATTGGGAATTCGTTGTGTGTTTATAGGAGCAAGACCAGCTGTAGTGAACCTGGTTGGGACACTCGTAGTATTCGCGAGATGGGCCATTTCGGTAGGGAGAGTAAAGTGATAAGTAGTATTCAACGGTACAGTCTCTGTCTCAGAAAACACCAGAGGGTTGATTTCGGAGACCACAGGCAAACCAGAACTAAAAAGGGTCCTGTGGAAATCACCTGTAGACCAAAAAGGATCTTGGCCTTCTACACTGGGAAAAGTCCCAACGGGTGATCTAGAAGAAGTAACAACTAGTTCTCCTGAAGAATTTAGTTGTCTAAAAGGGCACTGAGAATTACTAGGAAGTCGAAAATCCTCCCAAGTATTTATAATTCGAAAACATTCGAGAGATTCAGTTCGTTCCACTTGTGGTGTGGTGACGACTGTGGCTTCACTTGGCCCAGGAGAGCCTCTAGGTGTGCTTGTGGGCAAGGGTTGCAAACCATCCATATGCTCTGGAGATAAACCTCTACGTGAACACCGTGGAGGAGCTATTGTAAATGAGTAACAAACTTTGCGAAGAAAATCCTATGGTCAACTTCAAGAAACAAACAACACGCGCTAGTAAACAAAATCTAGGAAGCAAAACCAAGCAAACAAGACCTTCTAATTTTGAAGTCACTAGTTGGTGGCGAAATCCAACATCGCAACAATGAAATGATAAGGGGTAGGGCTAGGGTGAAAAAGTTACACTGACGACCTGCTTAACGAACTTACACCCTGGTGCAAGCTCCCACACATAATCGTGGGTATACCCTCCAAGGAGCCCGAGTGAGTTTGGTCAACGTCAATTCCAGGTATCGTGAAGACTTTCCCCTCCACAGTCACCTCGTGTAAGAACCTAGAGAGATAGGCCACTAAGGTCACCACCAACAACAATAAAGCCTGGGGGAACAATCGACAGTCCGATCCACACACAAGGGCAGGGTATCTAGCCCGAAATCAACTCAAAAGGCTTCCACTCATCATTGTGGGTATACCTCTGAGTGATCCCCGTAATA
>JZKD02S2353766.1:190911-236169 GCA_000966675.3 Picea glauca | reverse complement strand
GAGTGATCCCCGTAATACGTGCAATCTCTACACTGATATCAACAAAGCAGGGTGAGTAACTCTGCCAATACCAATGCGACCTCGTGCTTGACCCTTGTGTGAGAAGGGATTCCCAAGACAAGATGTTGCAAATGGAATTTAACACTCCCTAGCACAAGATGCTATTGTGTGTTTTATGCTTTTGGAGAGTGTATCTCTCTTCCTACTCCAAAGCACTAGCCTGGCTAAATGTTGGTGTAAAAGAGCCCTAGAAAAGAGTTACTAGATAAATTTTATGATTACGCAGTGTTATTAAAGGATATTGTTTACTCAAAGGTAACGGAAATGAAACTTATGTTGTATGACTCTGACCCAACAATGCAAGGATGAGAATGAAATATATCACTTTTCGTTCAATGAATCCTATGTATGGGAGAGAAAAGAAGTTTTCTAGATCAGCCTTAAACTACAATGCACACTTTCCTCAAAATGCAAATGCAAACAATCACTTTATCAAATGAAAATTACTCTATTGTGTCTTTTTCAAATACTTCAACAATCTCAAGAATTTGATTTTCAATGTTTTCTAAAGACAAAAACAATTTTTGAAAGAAAAACTTGTTGTTCACTTTTCAAAAAGGACCCACACTATGATAGCGAGAGTATAAAAAATCAAAAACCAACGAACAAGCAAATAATCCAATCCACTCTTTCAATGAAAGAAAAAATAAAGAGCAAACCAATTTAATCTTTTCAAATACAAAAGAAAATGATCGTTCAAACCATAAGCAAATGAGAAAAACCAAGCAAACTTAACTTTCAACCAATCACTGGATCTTAACTAATCAAACACATTTAGATTCTGAAGTCAGAGAGAATGGTTTTGCCAAGAAAAGCCAAGAAACAAAAGTCAAGTCCAAAAATGACAAGAAAAGCCTTGAAACCCTAAGACTGTTCATGCATACAAACAAAGACAAGAAAGATACCAATCAAAGGTCCCAGAAACTCATAAGAGGCAATCAAACTGATCTGGGCAGTTGGAAATACCAAAACTCAAATCCAAATTTTTTAAAAATGGTGTTCGTAGGCAGGCAATATAACATAGTGTGAGAATCACTGATTCTCGCAGGTGACCATTGAGCAGGGTGCGAGAACCTCACACTGAAACCTATGGGAAGAGTGCGAACTCTACCTATTCTCGCAGGCTGCAATGAAGTGCAGTGTGAGAATTCCTGAACATAATAAAAAATTTGAAAAATGAAGCAAAACTCAAAAAGGCTTCTGGACCCAGAAGGTCTATCAGGATATCCTGAAGACTCAGAGACTGATAGGACAGGAGAAAAGTGAAACCAGAGCAAATGGCCACAGAAAAATATCAAAAGCCACAAAGAAAATGGAATTGATCCCTAGTGGAGTCACCAATTTTTTTATTGGATAAATCCGTAAGTGTGGACACAAACCGATCTCCCTAGATCCACCTGGATCTAGAACAAAGCAAGACAGAATATGACTCTTTCCCTATATTCTAACCATTCAATTAAATAAGAGGAAATAACAAAGAACATACCTTATGATCGCTTCCTTTGGTCTTTGTTGCTCCCGCTTCGCTCCAGTGCTCTCGTATAGTCAAGACCAAAACAATACAAGACCAACCGACATGAAGAAAGCACAATCTATTCAACAATCAATCTATGTATATGATCAAGGAGTTATACAATAAAGTGGAACTAGCTTTATGGGAAAGGGACATATTGTTGTATCATATTAATGGAAAGTAAAGATTACAACTTCAGGCTTGATGTCGCAAAATTCCTTTCAATGGCCCTTGGCTCCGACACACACACTTTCTCACTTGCATGAAGAAGATCAACCACCTTTGATAAATTTGCTGGAGTTTCCTAGCTGTTGTAGCTTCAGTCCTTCACACAATTTTTCACCAATTCTCCAATGAGTCTTGCTTCTCCTTGTTTGCTTAACCTTTTCAATGAGAATTCACTCAATATATAGGAGAGAATGAATTGGTTACTTGGATAAGAATGATCCCAAAATATCAGGGAATCTAGTACTAGGATAACCATTCGAATTCCATCTCATCCTTCTAGAAGCATCGAGAATTCATCTTTTTCCTTTCTTTAGAAAGAGTTCGCACCCTAGCAGTTCAACACAATGCAAAATTCTTGCACCCTAGCTTAAGGCAGCCTGCGAGAATCATGTATTCTCGCAGACAAATATACTAGCAGCCTGCGAACATTCCTCAAAAATGTGATTTCTGGAAAGAGATGAAGGTAACTTTTCTCAGGAGAAAGTTCTAATGAAGAGTCTGAGTACACCATCATCAATACAACATCATGACGACCAAAATCATGGGTAACGCTTCCCCATGATTCTAAAAATAGAAGTAATTTACAAAAAAGGAATGATTTATAATAACCATTATCCTATTTCAAAGAGGTTGTTACGAACATGCCTGTCATAACTAGATCCCTTTCTTTGGTCGCCATCTGTCCAAAATTTGCTGAGACATACATGATATTCCTGGGAATTCATTTCAACTAGGTATTTTCCTCCTTCAGAGTACTCAACCAGGCGCATTGGTTGTCTCCAACGTTTCCCATCATCTCTGCTCTGATTTCAGTTTTTTGTCGTTTGCTTCTTTTCTTTTTCACCACTCGCATGTAGGGCTCTTCCATGTGCTCATTGGTGATTAAGTCCCTCATAACAGGGTTTAATCAGACCCCTACTCCTGGTTCAATCATGGGTTTTGTATGGAATTTCATTGCTAATATCTGCGCAACCCACTTTTCTTTCTTTCTTATTGATGAGATTGGGACATTAGTCAAGAAAACCATTGTGCTAGACATTGTTCTATTCACATTCTTCCTATCCTCAGAGGCCATGATTTCACCCTCCTTAATTCTACAACACACAGAGAATTGGAATAGCTTGAGATTTCCTCATTCATGAATGAGATGATGATCACTGTGAGAAGAATAATGCCACCCATGCCTGAAGATCGATAGTTATTGATTTCCAATCATGAATTACTGATAGGATTACTAATGAGTAAGTTGATTTTCCACGCTTGGCCAATCCATTTTGAATGATTATCCTTTGAGTTCGTCATCCGATGACGTTCAACAAACATCGCATAAACATGAAGTACCCAAATAAGTGTCATGCAGTGATTTGACCAGCCGTCAACTTCTTTTACACGAATCGTTGATTTGACACTTAAGACAATTGATATTGGGGATTCTGTGGAAATGGTTTTAGGCAGACTGCCTTTCAATTCGACGCACTTGATCGAGCACCATGCATCCATGAACGAAACCATAATGGTTTCCCTGGCTCACCTTCAAATAATTATCTTCTGCGCTGCTTCATTCCCTGATATGTGCCTTAACCGTTGATCCGATCTTCTTCAAGATCGATGGTCTATCGAGTTATACCTTTTGCGCCTCCACTATATTTTTCTATATTCCATTGGATATAGCCCGGTCCCCCAAACTATCATACTTCCACATTGATATAGCATTTCGCTAAATTTCAGAAATTTGGATCCTGATTTGAAAATTGTTATGGTGATAACATTGGCTGCAACTGGGAATGTTATCCTCCCTGCGAGGTAGCAAAGAAATCATAGACCCGGTGCCTGATCCATTGGGCTGCTCCCAAAACATGTGTGTGTACCTTGCTCCATCCTTTCACCAGTGTTTGTTGAAAACCAAACTCTAAACACTACTCTCAACTAGATACTAAACATTGAATACATTGCTAAAATCTGAGTCTACATACTACTGGAAATCCAAATTGAAAAATGCTTGACCAACAAGCTTATTCGCACACTCCTACCTACTCTAAAAATGCTGAAATTAATAATCAATCAAGTGATGCTAAAGTGCTAATGCAACCAATCATGCAATTGGCTTCTTGATTTTTCTCCGATCACATATTTCTTAAGTAGGTAGACAAATGTAAAAGATGGCAGCTGAAAGTAAAAATGGAATCCAAAATCTGATCTTATGAATGAAACAAAATCCTCCTTCACTGATGACTGTAATAGGATGGCCACAGGATCTTGAAAACCATGAAAACTCATTTCTTCTTGATGAACAAAAACAAAAAGACAAGCCACTTTCATAAGTGTTTGTTGTTTTTGCTCTATTTCTTCTATTCCTAGAACATTTTCAAATGAAATGGCAGCAATAGGTTTGTCTACTCTCCCATGCATCTCAAAAAAAACATTCCTACATTCTTGAACATCTTCAAATAAGACAACCATATTATGTGCATCCTCTTGTTCATCAAACAATTCTGATTTGGTTTCATTAAAATTATGGAAATTTGCTTGAGGACTGTCATTTTGACTTTCAAATGAATGAATGGAAATAAATTCCTGCTCATAATCTTCTTGCAAATGTGAAAATCTAACAACATGCACTATTTCACAGTCTAGAGTTCCCATAGATGCATTTTCAAAACCATGATTTTCAAATGAATCAAATAAAACCACCGCCTCTTCATTATCTTTCTGTATTTCTGATTGAAAAATGGCATATGTTGTTTTGTTGCTTTCTTGAAGCTCTATGTCATTTGTTTGTTCATTGTTGGAAGTTTTCATAGAAGAAGTTTCAGAATCATTATCCATGTCTAGGCCACTTAGAATTTGAACAACCATATCATTCATAGAGGGGGAAATACAACCTTGAAACACTTCGTTTTGTTGAAAATCTTGTTGAATATCTTCATCAAGTTCGGGGCAAGGAAAATGACTTTCAGCAACAATTTCTTGATCATCTTCACCTTCAACCAAAGGAAGGGATACTATTTGTTGTTGGGCTGAATATTCATAAAGGGCTTTTATGATTTCATCATTCATACACCCTTCATCACCAAAAACATCTTCAAGGTATTTGATGGAATGTTCACAAAATTCACAACAATCTTCAAACACCAATGATGAAGAATTATATTCTCCATAATGCTTAAAGAATGTTATATGGAAATATTTAAGAGAGTATAAGCTACCTGGTTGTAAACCTTCATACCATAATCTTTCTTTCCCCTCTAAAGTAGACATAAAAAATTTCATCAAACAATCCTCATGAAATTCAACCCCCAGCTTACATATGTGCATGTGATATCTAATCAAGTGCAAGGCAACATCATTTCCTTTCCCATCTTCGAATTTAGGAAAATAGTTTTGCCAAATTATGTGAGGAATACGATTTGGAAAGCCAGGAATATGAGATCGATTCATTGGAGCATACCTCGCAGATATTGAACTCATCTTTGGACAATGGAGTCACCAATGATATTTTGGAAGATGGATTCTTCATTGAGAGTGGAGTCGCTAGTGAAAATTCAAATTTATGGATTCTTTTACCAGTGGAATCACCTTCAAATTGATTTTTTGATGTGTGGAGTCGCCAGAGTAGGAATACAGCCAATACATGTGTAAGTGTCTGCTGCTCTCAGACCTTATAACTCAACCATGTCGTTCTTCCTAGGGAAAATTTTTCAATTTCGTCCCTGACAACGACGCCAAAACGTTAACACTCTGTAAATATGTCCAGCTGAATAGACAAATGATAGAGGTAATTGTTTCAACCAGATTTAGAGCTGAGGCACTAGCCTGCTCAACTCAGAGAGGGCTCTCTCATGTCACTTGATATTCTTTGGATATTGGTGGCTAGATTTGGTTTGTGGGGGGAGGGTTTCATAAGATTGTTGAAGAAAGGAGGACAAAATTTGGGCTATGGAGTCAGGAATGAAGAATGATTTTTCAGACGTTTTAAAACTATCCAGAGGAAAAGGCCAAATAAGGCGATGAATCTGAGTTATTCTTGAAATAAAGAGATGGTAGAAAGATGAAGAGAACAAATAACAATGTCAGAGCATTACTGAAATAAATTCTGAAACAGTTGGGAAGATATAAACACAATCTAAATTGCTAAGTCGAGAGCATTAAATAATGAATTATGGGCCCTTTGACCTTTCAATTCAGACAGAGGAAAAGTGAAGATGAAATAAAGAATAACAGGAATCACATACTATAAGAGAAAACAAGACTCATAACACCACCAGTTAGAATCTTTTCGTGAATATTTCAAAATCTGCCTTTGCATTCATATATTCATTCAAGCCCCAAAATTTACAAATTTTTTCCTACACAGAGGGTAGGCTCCCCTTTTCTCCATGCATTCATATCTTCCAGGTAATACATATATAGGGGAATTACTTGTGGAATCCAAAACGTTTAGACTTCCCCATGATTCTAAAAATAGAAATAAGTTACAAAAAAGGAATGATTTATAATAACCATTATCCTATTTCAAAGAGGCCGTTACGAACAGGCTTGCCATAACTGGAGCCCTTTCTTTGGTCACCATTTATCCAAAATTTGCTAAGACGTATGTGATCTGCCTGGGAATTCATTTCAGCTAGGCATTTTCCTCCTTCAGAGTACTCAACCAGGCACATTGGTTGTCTCCAACGTTTCCCATCATCTCTGCTCTAATTTTAGTTTTCTGTCGTTTGCTTCTTTTCTTTTTCACCACTTGCCTATAGGGATCTTCCACGTGCTCATTGATGATTAAATCCCTCATAACAGGGTTTAATCAGACCCCTGCTCCTGGTTCAATCATGGGTTTTGTATGGAATTTTGTTGTTAATATCTATGTAGCCGACTTTTCTTTCTTTCTTATTGACAAGATTGGGACATTAGTTGAGAAAACCGTTGTGTTGGACACTGTTCTATTCACATTCTCCCTATCCTCAGAGGCCATGATTTCACCCTTCTTAATTCTACAGCACGCAGAGAATTGGAACAGCTTGAGATTTCCTCATTCACGAATGAGACGATGATCATCGTGAGCAGAATAACGCCACCCATGCCTGAAGATCGATAGTTATTGATTTCCAATCATGAATTACTGACAGGATTACTGATGAGTACGTTGATTTTCCATGCTTGGACAATCCATTTCAAATGATTAGCCTTTTATTTCATCGTCCGATGACGTTCAACAAACATCGCACAGACATGAAGTACCCGAACGAGTGTCATGCGGTGATTTGACTAGCTGTCAACTTCTTTTACATGAATCATTGATTTGACACTTAAGACACGTGATATCAGGGCTTCTGTGGAAATGGTTTTAGGCAGACACCTTTCATTCTGATGCACTTGAGCGGGTGCCACACATCCATGAATGAAACTGTAATGGTTTCCCCGGCCCGCCTTCGAATAATTATCTTTCATGCTGCTTCATTCCCCGATATGTGCCTTAGCCGTTGATCTGAGCTTCTTCAATATCGACGGTCCGCCGAGTTATACCTTTTGTGCCTCCGCTATATTTGTCTATATGCCACTAGATATATCCCGGTCCCCCAAACTATCATACTTCCATAGTGATATAGCATTTTTCTAAATTTTTGAAATTTGGATCTTGATCTAAAATTGTTATGGTGGTAACATTTCCTGACATCAGTTTTTTCCCTCATGGAATACTTCATCATGCTTCTACAATAAAAAGCTATGTGTCCATAGTTGTGGCACTTGTAGCATTTAATATTGCACACAAAAATTTATTGCTTGAACATTTCTTCCATATGCTCTACAATATACATATCTATGTCCAAAGTTATTTAAAGTAAAACAATGACCAAAAAATAAACTTTGATACCTGGGAGACAATGATCTTCTCTATGATGTAGTACTTGTGAATTCATGCCTTAGTTGATCACGATATTATCTTCTATTTTTTTCTTCACAATGATTGAATCTTCTTTGATTTCTAGATATAGAATATCTTGTTGGAAATACACGTCTTCTTCATTAATTCCTCTCCATTGCTGATTGTTAATATCATGTTCCTCTGATTGGCCTATCTTCTTCCATTACCTAAATATTCTCCTTTGAAGGCTTGGGACTTCTGATGACTTCTACATAACTCTTTTGTTCTTCTTATTTCGTCATGGAGCTTGAACCCTTCTCAAAATTAATTGGCTTGTATTCTAGTACAAAATTGTCATTGCATGGCCTTTGACTATTGAGAATGTCTTCTAGAACTTGAGATCTTGTTGACTTCAACCCTCAATGACATGAATTATTCTTCAAGATTCTCACGATCTTATTCTTTCTTTATCATTTGTATCTTCATTACTTCTTTTGTTCTCTTTGCTTATTCAAGTTGGTTTTTCAAGGAGATGATAACTTCTTCAAGTTTTCTTTCTTGTTGACCGAATTATTCTTTAATCCTATTTAAGTCTTCATATATTTTCTTAAGATGAATCGTCTATTAGATTAAAAGGATCACAGAGCAATAAAATAAGACAAATCAAGAAAAAAAACACAGAAGATACACAATAAAATAGAGACACAAATATGCATGGTTCACCTAGTGTGGGATACGTCCACCAGACAAATTTCTAGGTCCTTCCTTTATTATTATCCAACAAATGAAGGGATACAACCTACAAAACAATCGTTGTAACTTCCTCTTCTTTCTCTCATAGTCTCTTCTCTCATAATATAATATTATTTGTGATCTTAGCCATAATAAAATTCCCTCGTAAAAGAGGGTTTCCTTCTAGGGAAAACAACCCTAACATAACTTCTACTGTCAGTTATGTGACCTTATAATGAATGGTCCATATTTACTATGAAATTACAATGTACATTTACAAGGAAATGTTTCCTTCGGTAGCTTCCCCTTCGAACCCCCACCATGGGCCTGCTTGCCCCTGGACCCCACAGAGGGAGGGGGGGGGATCCCCCCCCTACAACCCCTCGGCGTGGATGGGTGTACAATATTCCATGGTGTACAATGTTCATGGGGTATAAACACGGCTGAAAAAAAATACCTATGAAATAGGAAGATAATCAAGCTCCACAACCATCAATATCCCACTTGGAGACTTATCACAACAACTCCATTGATGTTGTACCTGCTATACTATACTCCACCTTGTACCTGGAAAATTTATCATCTTCACCTTCATGCTTGAAGACCAACTGAAATTGAGCAGGAACATAGTTTCTCCCTGGTTACTCCCTTTGTTGACATGTCTACAAGATTCTAGCTAGTATTTATCTTTTCCAACCTCAAATGTCCATCTTCCAAGATAGATCGTATGAAATGACACCTAAGATGTATATTCTTAGTCTTTGAATGGAAGGCTGATTTATTTGCAATATGAATGGAACTCTCACCGCCACAGTACAACCTTCTATTCTCCTGCTTCTTTCCCATTTCCTCCATAAAAATTTGTAACCAAATCATTTCTTTACTAGCATCTGTAGCAGCAACATACTCTACTTCTATTGTTGAAAGTGCAGCAATATTTTTTATTTTTGAAATCCAACTTATTGTTGTTCCACCTACATTAAAAACATACCTTGTGGTGATCCTCCTTCTACCTTTATCACCTGCCATATATGAATCAACATATCCTTGTAGAACAGTGTATGAACCTCCAAAACATAATGCATGAGTAGTAGTACCTCTCAAATACTTGAGAATCCATTTTACTACCTCCCAATGTTCTTTACCTTGATTTTTCATATACCTGCTCACAACTCCCACTGCATGTGCAATATCTGGTCTTGTGCAAGCCATCACATACATCAAGATTCCAATTGTTGATGAATAAGGGACCCTGGACATGTATTCTATCTCCTCCTGTGTCTTGGGACACATTTCCTTAGTTAATTTGAAATGGTTGGCCAAAGTTGTACTAACTGGTTTTGCATTTTACATTCTAAACCTCTCCAACACCTTCTCTAAGTACTCACCCTGAGACAATGTCAATTTGCGATTTTTCTTGTCTCTTATTATTCTCATACCAAGGATTTTCTTTGTAGCATCAAAATACTTCATCGCAAATGAATTAACTAATTTCTTCTTGACCACATTTATATCATGCATATTAGACCCTGCAACAGTCACACAATCTACATATAGTAGTAAGATAATATAGCTTCCATTTTCTAGATTTTTAAAATAAACACAATGATCAGAATAACATCTACTATAACCTTGTTCTATCATAAACCTATCAGACCTGGAATACCACTGCCTTGGAGATTTCTTTAGGCCATGCAATCTCTTCTTCAACTTGCATACCAAATTTTCCTTCCCTTTGACCTCATACCCCTGTGGTTGCTGCATATAAATCTCTTCCTCCAAATCCCCATGGAGAAAAGTCATTTTTACATCTAATTGTTCAATATGTAAATCTTCTACTACCACAAGACTTAAAATATTCCTAATTGAAGTCACTTTAACAACATGAGAAAATATTTCATCAAAATATATACCTTTCTTTTGTGCAAACCCCTTTACAACAAGTCTATCCTTGTACCGTTTTTTTCCTCCATCTTCTTCCTTCAACATGTAAGCCCATTTATTCTTCAATGCCCTTTTTTCTGCAGGCAATTGAACCAAATTCCAAGTTTGTTTATTTACCAGGGAATACATTTCCTCTTTCATTCCTTCCTCCCACTTCTTTTTAGTGTCTACCTGCATTCCCTCTTCATAACATTCTAGTTCACCAGAACCAGTCAACAATAAATAATACAATGAAGGAGAGTATCGTTCATGGGGTCTAGTTAACCTAGTAGATATTCTAACAACACTTGCAGGAGTTTTAGGTACATGTTTCTCATGATTTTGTACATTTTGATTTTCTGGTACCTTTGGAATTTTTTTTCCAGTGATCTCATCAAGCACTGTGTATTCTAGTTTTTCTTTTTCCTATTTCTTTCCATGCAAATGATATTTAAACATGACCTTCTCATTGAATATGACATCTCTACCCCTAATGATTTTGTGATTTTCATAATCCCATAAGCGATAACAAAAATCATTAACATTGTATCCAATAAAGCCACACTTCTTGGATTTTGCCCCAAGCTTTGCTCTATTTTCTTTATCAATATGGACAAATTCTTTACAAACGAAAGTCTTCAAAAAATAATAGTTTACCTTTTTACCTGTCCATGCCTCCTCTGAAATTACACCATCCAAATATATTGAAGGTCCTATGTTTATTAAGTAAACAACAATATCTACAACATCTGTCTAGAACTGTAAGGGCAAACCAACATGCAATCTCATAGTCCTTACACTCTCCATTATTGTCCTATTCATCCTTTCTGACACACCATTTTCTTGTGGTGTTATTGGAACTATCTTATCTCTATGAATCCCATGGTATGAACAATAATAATCAAACTCCTTGCTACAATATTCACCTCCATTATCTGATCCGAGACACTTCAACCTTTTTCATGTCTCATTCTCAACCAAAGCTTTCCATTTCTTAAAAGTATCAAAAACATCAGATTTTTGTCGAATGTAATAAACCAATTTTTTTCTAGTTGCATCATCAATAAAAGTAACATAATAATAAGAAACACCAAGAGATGATACTTGAGTTGGTCCCCATACATCTATATGCACAAACTCTAAACTTTCACTCTTTTTTTTTTTTTTGACTCTGAGAAATCTGACTCTCTTCTATTTTCCATAAACACAATGCTCACAAAAATCCAAATCAATTTGTTTAATATCTGGCAACAAAATTATTTTGTGAAGTATCTGCATCCCCTTCTCACTCATGTGTCCAAGCCTATGATGCCAGAGTGATGTACCCACTCTTATAGAAGCTAAAGAGATAGAAGAGTCATTATTACCAATAAATAAATAGAATGTACCTACCTTCTCTCCTTTTTCTATCACTGGTGATCCTTTGGTGACCTTCCACACCTTATCTATAAATATAGATATACAAACTTCACTTGCTAACTACCCTGTTGAAATTATATTTTTCCTTAGATCTAGAACATGTCTTACCTCTTTCAACAACCATTCGTTTCCATTCCTTTTCTTTATTTTTACCTTTCCCATTCCTACAATTTTGCATGATGTATCATCACCCAAATGAGCCTATCCAAAATCACCTTGAACATAATATATAAAATGTTTCCTATGGGATATGGCATAAAATGAAGCCCCTGAATATACTACCCAAGACTCAAAAATATTATCTACAGAAAGAATCAAAGTATCTTGTAACACATCACCTGTTACAATTGTTTCCTGATTTTTCTCTCGTTTTCCATCTCTTTGTTTCTTTGAAGCTCTATAGTCTTTCTTCAGATGTCCTTTCTTCCCACCCAACACTCTATCTTTCCAGTTCTGTATTTAAATCTACCCTTCCTATAATTCCCATGGTACCCTGAGCCCTTTCCTCTATTCTTTTGTCTTCCCTTTTTCTCCATGTTTAACACATTACTTGATGTATCACATGTGATTTTCTGTCACATTTCCTCACTAAGGATAACACCAACAACATCATCAAATTTTAAAGTGTTTGAACCAGAGACAAAGTTACTTACATCCATGACCAAGCCATTCCAACTTTCTAGCAATGAGCACATGATTAGAAGAGCCCTTACCTCATCATCAAAGTCCACTTTTACAAAACTTAGTTGATTAGTAACCCTATTAAATTCATTTAAATGATATGCAATAGACCCACCTTCTGACATATTCATATTAAATAATATCTTCATTATAAATAACTTATTGGATGCCGGGGTTTTTTCATATAGTTTAGCCAATGTGTCCATCAACTCCTTCGTTGTCTTTTCTTTTGAAATATTGAAAGACATCAATTCTGCTAGGCTCAATCGTATCATTCCTAATGCATTTATGTCAAGAACCTCCCATTCTTCGTCCTTCATGGCCATTGAATTATTTGTTATTCCACCCAATGGTAGGAATAGATCCTTCTGATATAAATAATCTTCCATCTGCATCTTCCATAATTGGTAGTTTTGGCCATTAAATTTCTCAACCCTAAACTTTCCATCTTCCACCATTTCTCCCACTTGAACCAAGAACCCTCTTTTCCTGCGATTTACCTTTTTCTATGATACCAGTTGTTAGATTGACAGGATCATAAAGAAATATAATAATACAAATGCAAAAATAAAACACAGAAGATACACAATACAATAGAGACACATATATACATGGTTCACCCAATGTGGGATACGTCCACCAAAGAAATTTCCAGGTCCTTCCTTTATTATTATCCAAAAAATGAAGGGATACAACCTACAACAAACCCACTATAACTTCCTCTTCTTTCTCTCACAATATCATCTCTTAGAATATAATATTCGCTTCCCTCATAAAATAGGGTTTCTTTCTAGGAAAAAAATCCCTAACATAACTTCTACCATGAGATATGTGACCTTAAAATGAACATTCCATATTTACTATGAAATTATAATATACATTTACAAGGTAATTTTTCCTTCGAGGGCCCTCTTGCCCCTAGACCCCAGAAGGGGGGAAAGCCCCCCCTACAACCCCCCTCACGTGGAGGGGTGTATAGTATTCTGGGGTGTACAATATTCATGGGGTATAAACACGGCTAAAAACAAAGACCTATGAAACAGGAAGATAATTAGGCTCCACAACCAACATTGTTAATATATTTTCTCTCTTTTCTACTTTTTTATCTTGGTTATTAAATGATCAAATTCTTTGGGATTTTGAGAACTCTCCTTTAGTTTTATCAATTATTCCTTGAATGACTTTATTTTCTTCCTTTCTCTTTTTATCTCACTTAAGGCTTTGATTAGTTATGCTTCTATGTCTACTTCACCTTATTCATAATCTTCCTCATTTCCTTTCTGAGTTTCCATTTCCATGAAGATCACTCTTTCTGAGTCATTTTCACTATCATCATCTTCAACAAATGAGGAACTATCTTCTCTTGAGTAGATACTTTTATTGAAGTGTTAGGTACCTAACCTACCTAAACCCTCAAGTGGGTAGAATAATATATTTCCATGTAATAAAGGTCAATATTAATAAGGCCTAGAAATAAGGAAGAATAAATCAATTGTAAGAAGACCTAATAGAAGCTTCCTCTTCTAGAATATCTTCCTCTAGATTGTTCTTTTGGATAGATAGATTTAGTATAAATAAGAGTAGAGGGAATGAGAAGTTTTATCTTGGATATTATTGTAATAGAGCTCTTCTCTACTGGAGGTTGCCCCTTTGAAGAGGCAAGTGAACATCTCTCTCAGTAATCAAAGTGCTCTTTCTGGTGTTATTATGGTATTATTCTGGTATTATTGTGGTATTGTTTTGGTTATATCATTGTTACTATTCCATTTATAGCTAATTATTTATGTTCTTCATACTATTTTATAACTGGAATACTACAAGTGGTATCAGAGCACTTTCCTTGGTAGAAAATTGTGGGTTAAATTTTGTTTTTTTTTCAGGGTAGCGACGTATTTCGGCATCTTAAAGCTACAGAGATCTTTTGTTATGCGCATAAACCCATGGTTAGGGATTCCTACATGCAGGAAATAGAAGTGGTACTTAAGCGCACATCTTTTGGCCACCCTTGTAACCCCTGTTGGTACCCTTTCGAGTGGTATCACATTAGACAACACGTGTATACAAATCAACCTAGATCTCCCTAAGCCCTCCATAGATAAACCGATCGACCTAGATCTCTCTAAGCCCTCCATAGATAAATTGATCGGCCTCCTGACTATTGTAGTGCCACCGAGAACAACACTTGGGAAGATACTCTCTAGTACCTGGGTAGTCGGGTAGTAGGACTAAGGGCACGGTCTAGCCTCCTTAGTCGGTGCCCTAAGATATTGGGCCGAGTACTACTGTTGGACCCCGCACGTATAACAAAAAGCTATAGCAAAGGGAAAACAAGTTTATGTAGAACCATTGAATATCCTGACCCTTGGGATGGAAACAAAAACAGAAAAAACAAGATCTATTGCCGTGCAACTGTGTCTCCTGCATTCGGGTTGCGAAATTACTACACATTTCTTCCTGCTAAGCAGTTGGGCATTTTGTCACTGTAGTATTCTTCAAATAGGAGTATAACTCCGCAGGAGTAAAAAAAAAAAGTATGGATCCTGTTGGCACCGTTATTTGAGACCTATCCCATTGGATTCCTCTTTTCTCCCTAATCGTAGTCATACCTTTCATTTTTAACATTTTTTTCCAGTGGACCTGAGCCCCTCTCATCTTCCCCATTTTTCCACCTGTTCCATTATATTTCTCTTCTTTCCTTGATCTTCATGGTAACTATCACTTATAAGTCCTTTTGGTGGTCCCACCCACCCATTTTTTCTTACCCATACTTCCCCTCTCCAAATGGCCACCACTCGCAACCAAGACCTGCAAACTTCCATCAATCAAGTGAGCTATGAAAATTCCTCTATCAATTCCTTCCTTGAAAAATTAGAAACCCACGTCAAGCACAAATTTGACACCATGGACGCCAAATTCATGAACCAATTTAACACCCTCTAGTCTGTCGTCAACTAGTTGTTGAACTTCTCTTTGGGTCCTTCCTCCTCGAACCAACCTGATGTTGCTTAATCCTCTTATTCTCTGCATTTTCAATCCAACTCCTTTTAGCATGACCCTCGTCTTCCCCATGTCGAGTTCAATAACCTACGGGTTGGGTCACTCAAATGGAGAATTAATTTTCTCTTCATGGTATTACTGATGAATTGGCCAAACTTCACTATGTTGTCCTCTATATAGATCCTGAACAATGGAAATGGTGGCCTTGGCATAAAAATTCATTTCAAGGGTATATTTCCTGGACCTGGTTTGTTGTTGAGATCTATGATCTCTTTAACACCTATACCCACTATCTCGGTCGTTTGACCAAGTTGAAACAGTCAAGCAAAGTGGAAGACTTTATATCTGCTTTTCAGCATTTGGCCTTTCGAACCGAGGACATGTCAGATGCTTTCTTCCGTGAATTTTTTATCAGTGGCCTAAAGGATGAAATACGATCCTATGTTCTCATGGCCCTCCCTCCGACTTGGTTGGAAGCCACTAAACATGATAAAGAAGCCCAACAAGTTGTTTTCTCCAAGAAAAAAAAACCCTCCCCACTAATCCTAACCGCCGTGTCACCCCCCTCATTGTCTAGAAATAAACTAGGGATGAAATGGTTGAATTCCAATTGAAGGGTCTTTTCTATAATTGTGATGAAAAATATTTTCCAGGGCACAAGTGTAAGGAACAAAATCTTTTTATGGCCATTTCCAAAGATGTTCCTGAAGAAGATGTGACAGTTCCAATTGTTGAAGATCCCTTCCTTCCCGATGCTACCTTGGAGTCCGCCGACCCACCTAAAGTTGAACCACTCATTTTTCTACATGATCTCACTGGTTTCTCTACTCCCCAAACCCTCAAGATCATTTGATATATTAAGAATAGGAAGGTCATCATCCTGGTTGACAATGGTAGCACCCACAATTTAATCCATCGTCGCATTGCCCAGAAAACCAATTCCTATATCTGTGTCGTCAATAACTTTCAAATCATGATAGCCAATGGTGGGTCCATTAAAAGTGGTGGGAGTTGTGAAAATGTACATCTTCAGATTGGACATTACTACCTGAAATCTCATATGTTTGTCATCGAAATGGGCGGGTGTGACATTATTCTAGGTGTTGAATGGTTATTCACTTTAGGTCCCAGTCTTTTGGATTTTAAGGCATTAACCATGCAATTCCAATAGGAGGGACAAAGGTATCACTTCCAAGGTCTCATAGTTGGTTCTCCTAAGATCATCAGTTCCCATTGCATGGAAAAACTCCTCAAGATAGGCCACTCCGGTATTATTTCTCAACTCCATTCTATTCACACGGTTGAGACACCCTCTGTGCATCCTGACCTCCAATCTATTCTCTCCAAACACCAAGCCATTTTTTCCACTCCTCAGGGACTTCCGACTTCTCATGGTGTTCATGATCATTCCATACCCCTTGTTCCTGGCAGTCTTCCTCCCAATCTTCTCTCTTATTGTCATCCCTTTTCCCAAAAGAATGAAATTGATAAAATCGTGCAGGAATTGCTCCAAGAAGGTGTTATCCTCCGCAATACCATCCCTTATTCTTCTCCTGTGCCATGGTACTTAAGAAAGAAGGTACTTGGAGCATGTGTCTTTAATTTCATTTCCTCAATAAACTAACCATCAAGGACAAGTTTCCCATTCATGTCATTGATGATCTCTTGGATGAGTTGAGTGGTGCTTAGTATTTCACCAAACTTGATCTATGTTTAGGCTATCACCAGATCTATATGCAAGACATTGACATCCCCAAGACTTCTTTCCGAACTCATGAGGGTCACTATGAGTTCTTGGTCATGCCATTTGGCCTATGTAATTCCCCCTCCACCTTCCAAAGCCTCATGAATAATTTCTTCATCCTTTTCTTCGTTATTTTGTCTTAGTTTTATTTAATGATATTCTCATCTACAGTAAAACTTGGAAATCCCATCTTGCCCATGTGGATCAAGTTCTTCATATACTCTCTCAGCATCAAATTTTCCTCAAACACTCTAAATGTGCCTTTGGTGCCTCGGAATTTGAGTACTTGGGTCATATTGTTGGCAAGGATAGTGTCCGAGTGGATCCTAAGAAGATTGAATCCATGAAGGATTGGCCTCGCCCCAAGACTATCCAAATATTGCATGGTTTTCTGGGTTTAACATGATATTATCATAAGTTTTTTGAGAATTATGGAAATATTGTGGCACCTCTCACCACTCTACATAAAAATAATTCTTTCACTTGGACTCCCACAGCTGATCAGGCCTTTCAAGCATTGAATGAGGTTATATGCACTACTCCAGTTTTGTCCATTCCTAATTTCACAAAGACCTTTGTCCTAGAATGTGATGCCTATGGGAGAGGAATTGGAGCAGTCCTTATGCAAGAGGGAATACCTTTGGCCTTTACCAACAAACAATTGTCAGACTACCATTTGGGCCAATCAATCTATGAAAAGGAAATGTTGGCTATTATGCATCTAGTATATCTATGGTGCCCTTATCTCTTGGGACAATGCTTCCAAATTAAGACAAATCATCAAATACTCAAGAATTTTTTGGAGCAACGACCTTCCTTTCCAGAGCAACAAAAATGGATAACTAAGCTCTTTGGATATGATTATGAGATCATTTACAAGAAAGGAAAATAAAATTTGGTCGTTGTCACTCTTTCTTGAAAATATGAAGATGAGGGGTCCCTTTTCTCCCTATCCTTCATTGTCCCAGATTGGCTCCAAGCCGTTTTCCAGGAATGGCTACAAGATCCTAAAATTTCACACTTGATCCAACAGTTGCAAGACAATTCTCCAATTTCCCCAAGGTACTCTTGGCACAATGATGAGCTTCACTACAAAGTCTGTTTGTATTTAAGTAAACAATCACAAATTAAATCCATGGTGCTTTCTGAGCTTCATGCTACTCCCACAGCTTGGCACTTGGGGCTTACCAAAACCTATGACAGGGTCAAACGTTCTTTTTTCTGGGATGGTATAAAAAAGGATGTTCACACTTTTGTGGCCGAATGTTATTTTTGTTAACGTAACAAGGGAGAAACAATAAAATCCCCTGACACACTTCAACCTCTTCCAATTCCACCCTCTATTTGGAGAGACATCTCTATGTATTTCATTGTGGGGTTACCTAAATCAAAAAATACGTCAGTCATCATGGTGGTAGTTGATCGACTTTCCGAGTCTTCTCATTTCTGTGCTCTGCAACATCCATTTACTGCATCCATTGTGGCTCAACTTTTCATGGATCATGTCTTCAAGATTCATGGCATGCCTCATTCTATTGTTTCTTATTGAGTCCCCACTTTCACCATCAATTTTTGGCAAGAACTATTCAGGCTACAGGGCACCCAATTGCATCTCAGCACAACCTATCATCCCCAAACTGAAGGTCAAACTAAATTTGTCAAGTGTTTGGATACTTATTTGAGGTGTTTTTCCTCTGAAAGGAAAAATCAATGGGATCAATGGTTACCATTAGCTGAATGGTGGTACACCAGTTCTTACCTTGCCGCTACTCGCATGACTCCTTTTGAAGCAGTGTATGGAAAAAATCCACCTTTCCTTCTCTCCTACATGCCAGGTGTCTCAAATATTCAAGAGGTTGACCAAACTCTTACAGTTCGAGAGTCTATTCCCCATACCCTCAAAGAGAATTTGGTTATGGCTCAAAATCGCATGAAGCAACAAGCTCATCAAGGTCGCTCAGAACATCAATTTTTTGAAGGCGACTGGGTATTTCTTCACTTGCAACCTTATAAACAAACTTCACTCAAAGATGAACATTGTCAGAAACTGGATCCCAAATTTCATGGTCCTTATACAGTTATCAAGCGCGTGGGACATGTGGCCTATCATTTTGCTTTTCCTAGTTCTTCCAAGTTCCATCCTTTTTTTCATGTCTCCTTCTTAAAGAATGTGATTGGAACTAAGTGAAAAACTCAAACCAGCCTTCCCGAATTGGATGAAGAAGGATCCATCTAGTTGCAACCACAAGTTTTTTTGGACCAATGTGAGCATCGTCTTCATCAACACACCATCAAGGAAGTGTTAGTTTAGTGGAAAGATACAACTCCAGTTGATGCTACCTGGGATCCAACTAGCATTCTGCAACAATTTCCTCATCTCAAGCCTTGAGGAGAAGGATGACTTTAAGCGGAAGCGCATGTTAGGGACATAACCTACCTAACCCCTCATGTAATAAAGGTCAATATTAATAAGGCCTAGCAATAACGAGGAATAAGTCACTTGTAAGAAGACCTAATAGAAGCTTTCACTTCTAGAACAATCTTCGTCTAGATTGTTCTTTTGGATATATAGATTTAGTATAAATAAGAGTAGAGGGAATGAGAAGTTTTGTCTTGGATATTATTGTAATAGAGCTCTGCTCTGTTGGAGGTTTCCCCCTCGAAGAGGCAAGTGAACATTGCTCTCAGTAATCAAAGTGCTCTTTCTAGTGTTATTCTGGTATTATTGTGGTATTGTTCTGGTTATATCATTGTTTCTCTTCCATTTCTAGCTAATTATTTATGTTCTGCATACTATTTTTTAACTGGAATACTACATGAAGACTTTTATTTTGCCTCCCTTCTTGTTTCCCTTTTGATTTTTCTTTTCTTTCTTGGGAACTTCGTCTTCATCACTATATGAATTCTTAGCATAAGGAAATTTGGAAGCAAAGTGAACAATTTTACCACATTCAAATCATTTCAAAGGAAGAATACCTTTGTACTTTATGGTTCCTCTCTTCAACTTCCTTACAAAGTTTTCCATTTCTTCATCTTCTTTTGAATCGTCATTGTAGCTACAATTTGACTTTGGATTTTTTTTATTCTTCTTTTTCTTCTTGGATGACTTGAAAGATGCTTCTTTCCTGGGTGGATTATCCTACTTTGTTCTCATTTCATAAGTTGTAAGTATCCCATGTAGCTTGTCCATGCTCAATGTGGCAATATCTTCTCTTTCTTCTAAGGCTGGAATTTAAGGATCAAGTCTCAATGGAAGTGAGCTTAGTACATTTTGAACAATCATTGGGACTTTAATTTCTTTTCCCAATCCTTTAATAGCATTCACTATTACATAAACTCACATAAAGTAAGCTTGCAATGTATTCATCTTCCTTCATATTCAGTTGTTCAAATTTACCTCTATAGGTTGGAAGCTTGGCCCCTTTGAATTTGGCATCTCCTTCGTAAATATTTTGATGTTTGTCCCAAAGATCCTTTGCAGTGTCAAAATGCATAACCTTGAAAAATACTCAATCAAACAAACTACTCAGAATAGTGATTTTATCCTTTGAATTGCTTACAATGAGTTTCTTTCCATCTTTTTTCCACTTGGGGAGTGGCAGGTGTCGTGTATCCATTTACTACTAGTTTCTAGACATCAAATTCGTGTTCTTGTAAAAATGTTTTCATCCTTCTATTCCAGAAGGAATAATTATGACCATCAAACATTGGTGCTCCATTCTTAATGTAATCTATGATATACCATCCAGTGGTTAAACTGATTTTGAAGGAACTTGCTATGGTACCAATTGTTGGAATATTCACCAATACTGAGAGGAGGGGGGGTGAATCAATATTGAGCAGTTTTTACTTACTTTTTACCACTTTTAATCAGAACATGTAGTCATCACTTTATCAATCAGTTATCACTTATGATCTCATTCAATATATTATGAATAATTTCGTTCAACAATGCATAACATATAACAACAGGTACACAACACCATAATCTTATGTGGAAACCCAAATTGGAGAAAACCATGAAATGATTTCTTATATATCAAAATATTACATTCATAGGAAGCACCAACTTCAAAAATTATCTAGCACCAATTGGAAGGAGGATCCAACCCCCTATTTACATGCTGCAACCAGAAGGAAGCTATAGCTCTCCAAATTCTCCAGCTCCAACTAGAAGGAGGCTCCAACCACTTGATTTACAAGCTCCAACCTAAAGGAAGATACAACGCCATATATTCTCCAGCTCCAACTGGAAGGAGGATCCAACCCCATGATTTATAGGCTCCAACATGAAGGAAGATCCAACTCCCTTTATTTTCTATCTCCAACTGGAAGGAGGCTACAACCCCATTTCCTTTCCCCTTCCTTCCTCTCTAAAATATAAGTGAAGGCTCAACCTGTCACTGAAATTGTCACTGATATTCAACTTGTCGTTGTCTCTGTCAATGTCACTATCTCTATCACTTTCACAATCTATGTCAATGTCACAGACACTGTCTTTGTCACTGATACTAATATCTCATCATCAACATAATCATCAACAAAATCAGATCCACTCACATAAATCATATACCAATATCACCAATAATATCTCTCAACCATATGCCCAATGTCACCAAGATATGCATCAAACCATGTGCCAATATATATGTTCCATAACATCCATAAAAAATGTTTCATAACATTAATAACCATGTTCCATAACATCCATCAACCATGTACCAAATGCATGCCTCAAACATGTGTCATAATATCCATAAACCATGTACCAAGGTGTTGACGGGTGAAAATGACCGTCCGTCAACTGGGAGAGTGGAACCGGTTCGGGGTTGTCTAAATAACCCAAGCCGTTTGGAATGGACCACCCTGACGAGTTTAATGGCTCCGTTGGCCACTCTAAGGTCTCCTAAGAAAACCAAAGAGAAAGCTGATCTGAATCAAACTAAACTAACTAAACTAATAAACTAATCTAATTAAAGCAAATTACTAAATTGAATTAAAACTAAATCTAACTATTCTAACTATTATAAACAATCGACTAACTACTATTATGATAATTCAAATCAGTTATCTAATTATCAGCTATAATATTTCTTATTCCCAAATGTACACTATCAACAACCTACAGATTTATTTAAAACCTGCAAAATTCATGTGTTTGCTGCTTTAAAACAGCCAGGAATCTCTTTTTGATTTTTTATATTTTATGAATAAAAAGTAAAACTAATGAAATTAAATGATCTAATATATTTACTGAAATTAAACAATCTAATATAAATCTAATTAAACTTATATCTATATTAAACTACTTAATAAAAACAGTAAACAAAATACTAATTGACCTGGAAACGCTCCAAGTCTGCCCTGCGTATGATAACTTCTGAGCTGGTTGGAGGAGGGAAGCTCACACCAGTTAGTCTGTATGCTTCTTGTAAACAATCAGATATGCTGCTCCTTGAAGTGTTTTATAGGACAAACAAGACATAAAAGAAAATCATAACAATCTTATGATCATAAATTCCTGCAATAAGGAAAACCTATTATGCAGCAAACTTATATATAACAACTCAATTTATGAAGAAGATAAAACTATCATTCACAAAATGAATTAATAATTGTTATGTATTTTATCTATTTGGAAGAGACAAGATATGGATAACAATGATTAGAATTATATCATTTGTATTTGATTTAGATAGCTAAAGTAATCATAAACCATAAACAAAGTGATATACAAAACATGAATCAAAATTCTGATATGTTGAAAAGCAAAAGCTATGACAAAACACCAATTCTGCTCTAGTCTGTATTAGAACTCCATATCCTTGTTCTCCCACGAATGAGGATGAACATTATTACAAAAATCATAAGTATATATAGGTTTCTTCACAAGGTAAAACTTCCTTGTGGATAATATCAAATAGTTTTACACAATCTGGGAGATATCCCAAAATCACCTAAACTAAGAAAATAAAATGCAAGTAGAATCTGTAAAGCATCCCCTAACTGCTCATCATATCTATTGCCAATTCGAATTTCCCTGCAATAGAACACAAAGATCAAATTAGAAGGATATTTTATTAAGAAAACAATAAAAAATTGACTCTACAGACTTAGCTACAGAGTCATCTGATTTTGTAGCTAGTCAAGAATAGCAAACATGACCAGATATAATCAAATAAAATCAAATCGAATCATCTTTTAATAATCTTTGAAAAACGAATTACTAATAATTCAAATGAAATTATCATTTAAATCAAATCATATCAAAATAAATGCAATCGAAACAGAGTAAAGAATGCTCTGTTTTTAGTTACCATAAAACATGGTCAAACTTTGACAGGCTTGTTTCGTATCAAACGAAATTAAACAGTGAATCAAATCATATGAGATACGATATAATCGTAATCAATACAACCATAATCGAATAGGATAGTAATCATATCGAATAGGATTTGCCACAACATAACTGTAATCGATATCTTTGAACACAACATATATGTTACAGCTGTAGCAATATACATAGATTTCATGTCGTTTCAATCAACAGGCTGTAGAGATTAAGCATAAGATTCATTCTGTTGTGATCAAATACGGGAAGGATGTTACGATATACATCAAAACGAAACATGCGTAACAGTATTGACCAAAAACCACCATAGATTTCATTTGCTGGGTGTAACATAGTCAAGATCGAACAACATCAATGATAACCATAAGATAGGCGTCAATCAAATAAAATCGGGTCTGAGTCAATTAGACAAATTCATCATCCTGGGCATGATCATTTTGTTTTACAAATCCATTTGTAACTGAAAATACACTGTCATTCCAATTCACAAGAGAACAGGGTCGACTGGCCACAACGAATTGACTGGCTGGGAGTTGGATAATTGTTACGATTTGTATCAATTCTCGGTATAAAACAAAACCCTTTTTTAAACAAAATCCAAACCATATCTAGGCTGGTCAAATCCATATGTAAATAAAATTGTAACAGATAACCATGTGTCTCATAACCAATTCAGATCACAGCATAAATCGTGTCTCAAGGTTTGAAATGCAAAACAACTTGTCTATAATAGATGCAACAGAACATTCAATCGCAACCGATTTAAAACAATCAAATCCATATTATGACTAATAGAATCAAGACCAAATCTAATAACAAAATTCGATTTAACAAAACAAGTTATATACAGCAATGCATGTTTATGTAACAGAGCAGGTCGATGATATACACAGAGTTTACAAATGTGCCATATAAATGGGTGAAAGTTATACCAGCGAGGTTGTTGAGGCTATGCCAATTTCGAATTGACAATTTCCGTGGCTGACTCGACATTCTTGAATAGAATTGAACCTATTGTTCGTTGTTTCTTGTCAGTGGGTTGCACCTTCGCATCATGACCGGTGAGTTTGGCCAGTTGATCTTCCAAAGCATGGATTCTGGATTGCAACATCGACACATCTAAGTACTATCTCTCCAACCATAACCCACACTGATTGCATGGTGGAACAGCTGGTTGAGCAGAAGGGGGTTTCGATGAGTCACCGAGGGTTCCACGAGATAGTTCAATGCCAGGAAAATTGGGATCATCCCGCAAACAAGGTGGTAAATTCTTGACAAAGTCATATGTAGGTTTGTCACACAGACCCTTTGAGTAAGGATACTCGTTTGCGAGAAAACGTTCAATCTCCGAATCAGAATCTTCACTGACCACGATAGGCTTAGGGTTGGAAGGGGTTCTAGGTTTATTTCTTGCCATGCGTGAGATTAACCGAGCGTTTTTCTTGCCTTTAGAATTAGCATTAGTTTTAGCTTTAGGCTTTTTGGCTGCGGGTTTGGCAATTTTGACCTGTTTGGTCACAGACATGGGCAAGTTCACAGGTGAGTCGGGTAGAGGTTTGGGTAGAAAAACGCTGTAAGGCACAGGGGGAATAGGTTTTCTTTCACTCACCACAGGTTTATCAACATGTTGTGGGTTTGATTCTTCAAAGCCATTACGATTGAGAAAATCACCCCAACAGTCACGACGTAACCTCAACTCATAAACCATAATCATTTTAATTAACCCCAAATGAAAGAGGCTGGTATCGGCCTGGCTGCGTTTGTACCTTTTGGCCATCTTAAACAAACTTCTATGTAGGTAGTGGGGCACATTAAGTTCGAAACCCATAAAAACCATCAATAGACGAAGGTAAAACAAGAAAACGAACCCATACCTGCCCTCGCAAGTAATGAATTTCTTGATTATCATTAGCAGGTCATGCCAGTGTGGTTTTAACATTTTTGCAGGCAAGCCTTTGTCGCAGGAGTTCACCATTCGAGATTGGAATAGAAATGTCCACGGTACATCATCCACCTTGCAACTCTTCGACCACTTCTGTCCCGTAACAGGAAGACTGGTTGCCGAGCTAAGAAATTTTTCATTAATTTCAAGTTGCACATCTCCAACTTTGGCTCGATAGCCATCGAATGATAACGCAAATTACCGAGCCACGATAGGGTTATAACCATCGAATTTCCTTATGAACGGGAGCCACCCGAATTTTTCCAGGTTGCTATAAGCACCATCAAACATCAGCAATGCTTGGCACCCGTTGGGCTCGACCCTTACGACTGGAGCCATGGCTTCTGTGCATGGTAGGGTTTGGTTTGAACAATACAAAATGCAGGAGTAAAAACGATAGGGCTTAACAGCTGCAAGCGCTCAAAGGGGAATGAATCAATGTAATGCGTGCAAAGGTGGTGGGATTATCACCTCCATGCAGTGTATTAATGACTGAGTACAGCACTGTTCCATCAGTAATCATAACGTTTAAAACATATTAATCGGCCAACCCAAATCGGTGTATAACCATATCAACGTGCCATCAATCAAATGTAGAACCAAAACCATATGTTATATTCATGCGCCAAGTGTATAGTTCAAACCAACATGAAATCCAAAAAGTTTTACCAATGCGACAAGTGTAAAACATTGCCACTCAAATATGAAACCAAAGTGATATGTGACCCATGCGTTTCTTATCATAATCAAAGTTTATAAACATTGCAACCAATGACTTTATGAAATCGATAAGTTAAGAAGTTATGATAGTGAGGATCACATTATATAAAACAAGATCAACCATGACCCTCATGAAATCAAATATAACCCATAACTTAACATGTTCAATGCCTTACCAAAGAATATCAAGTTGCGCAATCAAAGTGAATGGACATAGTTTGAAAGTCATTTCAGCCATTTAATCAGGATATCAAATAAGCAGATCATGATAGTCCAAGTAACGAAGGAGGGGTTTTCACACTTTCAGTTGTGAAAACTGAATCGAAACCAAATTGCAATTGTCGCAAGAAAAGAATAAAATGTCTAGTTGCAAAGTGCAACGATAACTTGTCGTTTAGGAGACGATAGGTGTAGGCAGCTTTTTAGGGCAATAAAAAAAATTGAATTGGCTACCAACACAAGGACATGCCTCAAACATGTGCCATAATATCCATCGACCATGTACCAAAGACATTCCTCAAACATGTGTCATAACATCCATCAACCATGTACTAGGATATACCTCAATCATATGTCATATCACTCATGATACACCTCAAGCATGTACCAAAAAATGTACCTCAAACATACACCATATCATCCTAGGTGTTCCTTAATCATGTATCAAAACATCCATGACATATACCACACTATGTACCAAGATACAACTCAAATCATATGCTAAAATATCACCAAGCTATGCATCTATCCATGTGCCAAAGACCTCCATGATATGTCTTAAGCATATATCATAACCATCAAGATATGAACATCAACAACAGATAGAAAGAATACCTTTAGTCATGTAAAACCTGGTATATCCAATATCAAATCATCCTCATCTTCAAAATAGAAATATAGCACCTTCATCAAGATTTTCCACAACCTTTCTAGACAAGACCGATCATCTTGTGGGGCCTTGTGTGACAACTATTTTTCAACCCGCAGGGTCCTCATTGGACACCCTGTATCTGACCCACGAGGGCCTACTCAATTAGAGTATTCAAAAACCCTTCTCTTTCTACAGCTCTGAAACATTCTCCCTTTTCACTCCTTTTCTTCGTCGGATTCGTTACCTCAAACTCACTAATAGATCACATCCTTTCTTGATGACTTGTACAAATGATAGGCATTTTGATGTTTATTTATACTTTTTCAAGTACCTCCCTTTTCTAACTTTAGGGACGACTTGCAAATTTTAGTTGCAACAACTTTTCTTCTTTTAACTAATTTTGGGGTCGACTTGTAACTTCTTATCCATATATATGGGGCTTCTTGACCATACATTGGGGCTTCGTCTTTAAGGGGGAATGACTTCTCAATCCTGAGGAACCATGTGGCGCACCACCTATTGTTGGAAACATAATGATGAGGACTATCCATATATGAGAGTTTTGAATTCTTTTGCAGAGTCCATCATCCTCTTTTACCTCAAAAAAAATTGGGCTTCATGACCAAACTTATGGGCTCCTTTTAGATTTCTTCAATGCGTCTTCCCGTGAGGGCCATGCTTAAATATATGACACAAGGGAACCACTTTGAAGACATCTTCAAATAGACCCATCACTTCTAGAGGCTTCTAAATGTTTTCTAGAGTTGACATCAATGACAACCAATTTTCCAACACTAAACAAAAAACCCACCATGAAACCTACATTGGGATTTGGACCTATTTTTATTACGTTGATAGGCATAAATTCATCTTATAATTTGGGGACAAAGGAATGAAGAGTCCTTTTGAAATATTAAAGGACATATATGGCACTTGTATAGTCCAAATCCAATAGAAGGTCATCACCATTCAATTTCAATATCAATAAATTATAAATTTATAAAATTAAATTACAAAGGTGTCCATCATGCTGGCTCAAGGTGTCCATTTTGCTAACATATTGGGTGGAGCATGATGTTTTTCTTTCTATATGTGTCCATTATCATGGCAGGTTGAGGGAGCATGGAATTATAATTAGTAGTGGATTAAGTGGAGCATGCCATATATACTAATGGTATTCAATTGTTGGGGTGTTTAGTTCATGAGTGAAAAATTGATAGGATGTGGACGGTAGTTATGGTTGCTAGTGGGAAATGGTTAGGTTGATCATATCCATGTGTTTCTTCTTGAAATTGTTTTCACAAAAATTGTATTCATGGAAATTGGTTGTGGGGATGGAGTAGAAACAACACACAAACTCCCAGATATTTTTCCCATATGAGATCATAAAAGAAATCATTTGTAGACCATCATCTCAAATTCTAGTTATATATACAAACTATGTAAATCATTCCACATGTCTTCCATTCGAGCCAAAATTGTCTTCCATTTAATCAAATCTGGACCATGTTTCGGGGTAATGATTATGCGTAGTTTTTCTTTATTACTTTTTCAAACACTTGTCTTATACTTATTATAAAGAATCATTACTAGAACATAAGTATAAGGTTGATATTGTGAATTTGAATTCGTTTTAGTCATCAATTGGGATTTCAAACCCATAACCTAGCATCGTATGAGGCAATTCCACCTCTGTATACCATGGTAAGTATCTGTCCCTTTTGACAAAAAATGGAACTTTGAAACTTTGTTTCTGGATATTTTACCATCATCTTAGTAAGCAATTATGGAAATTTGGAACTTACAAGTTTGTGGTAGTTAATACAAATTGCATTGGGAGATAATGTTATAAGACTTTGTATAATCGTCTCACTCCTTTTATTTTCATTCTACTCACCATTTATTTTCCTGTGGTTAATTTTCTCAAGGATGTTTAATAGGGTGATGAATGTTCTTTTTGCTTAGATGCAGGGAAAATTTTAAGGGCTGAATTTCACCTATGGGCTAACTTTCCATGTTTTTCTCCAAAAAAAGGATTCATCGTTTTCCTTTTTTTTCTAAAATGATTCACCCAAATTCTATAATATAAATGTATTTTACTCTAAAAATCACCAAAATTGTATAGAAATCATATAAAATCCTTAGAAATTTGAATACTTTTACAAACATATTGTTATACATTTTATGGTTGGCATTTTAAATATTAGTAAGATGAACAAAAGTTTCTACACTTAAGTTAAATATAGTTCTTTAAATTTTTCCTTACTTCGATGTAGTTTTCGGTAAATGATGATATAGTCAATGCATTTAATTAAACTATCTTTAATTCATTTTTAATTATGCTTCTAATACTATGCAAACTCAATTTAATTCTTTGGTTTAATGGTCATCATGCAGGTGTAAAAGTGGTGAAAATACTAAGGAACTACATATGTAGCAACGATAAGTACAATTTGGGATCTCAATGACGCTAATGTTGGGTGGTGGTCCTTTGAGAATTCAAAACATAACAAAGTTGATGCCATATTTTTACCAACTCACTTGGAAAATAGTTTGTCTTCTTATAAAGATAAATAAATCACTTGGCACATAGTTTGATTTTTTCTTATAAGTTGAATAACTGAATTATAAGTTGGTACATAGTTTGATTTGGTACATAGGGATCAAATCTCTCTAGGTGAAAACCTTTCCTCAAGTTTTTTGTTCTAAAAAGAGGTTTTCAGCTTGAGGGAATTTATCCCTAGACACATGATAGATCCGGTGTTGAGATGGATCTATGCTAGTTCTTTACTTTTCTTAAGGTCTGATAAATCAAATTTGGTCTCAATGGACGTTAATTATAATCATCATCATGGTGTGTGTGTGTGTAAAGTTGATATTGAAATATTTTACCTAAGGTGAAACATTGAAATAACTTATTAATGACCAACGTTGATTTTTTTTAAATTAATGTTTTTCTAAATACCACATATTAACTCCATGTTAATGTAAAGGAAATTACACATTTCCATCATACTAAGAAGTAGAACGCATGTATCAATGGCATACTAAATTTTCTACTTTCAACTACTTTCTCTCTATTTCACTCTCTTTCTATATATAAAGTTGATATGCAATTATTTAATTGGGAAATAGAGATGAAGACATTTTCATAGACATAGAAAATATATTTTTCTCATATATCATTGCTTCACACAAGTTACATATTTATACGAATAGTAAAATTCCCTAGATCCATGAATTGTGGATCTAAGATTCTAATAATAGATAAGACACCCTATAACCAACTCAGAACCTTATTCCAACAATAAATTCTTGTGGTTCCAATGACAACCTATTACAACTAATTTACACATTATTTCAACTCCCCCCTTTAATGGAGAAATTAGTTTTCTATAATACACAACACACGTAGAGGTAAAATATATGTACAGGTAAACTCTACATTACAAAACTTACAATACTAAATCACAAATTAGAATATTTATTTTTGTGTTCTTTGTCTGATTCTTTGTCTAGATGGTCTTCATTAACACTTACACCCACTCTGCAATCTCACAGTTTCTGCTCTTTTCTTCACCACACTTTCGAGCTTCCCACTTGACTCATTTAAAGTACAAAAACTTCTAACCATCATTGATGTACTTGTAGAATCGATGTTTCTTGACCTCCTGAAGTACAATCTCAATACTGAATCATCCTATGGAACTACCACCATCTGTGAATACATGGCCCTCCGCGATATTCACTAGTTATATAGGATAGATTTCTAGATACAAAATGACTTCAACAGTCAATTATACAATTTGACTTTATATAAAAAAATAACATGTAACTGACACTCTCGAAGGAGCACGACGAGTCACATCAACTTGACCTTATTAAGAACAACCTATAACTAATTCTCCCAAAGCATGACAGGTCACACCAACCTATAACACACTTATACATAACTAAATCAACCATTGGTTCTCTTGGCACCATAGCCCATAAAGAACCGCTGACTTAATTATGTTAGTTTGTTCAATAATTGACATATTCTTTGTGGTTTTGCATCATTTTATTTTTGCACACTCGAACAATAGCACACTACAACATAAAAAAACAAACCCACATATAATAAAAATCCTTTCATACAAATTCACACTTCACACCATTCATATGAGAAAAACATGATGCTAGATTGATGGCCAATCTTAACGTTTTCGTATATCTGGATTCTAAGATTTAAACATGCAAAGAATTTTAGAATAAACCATGATATTCATATCGGTTACTTCCAATGCAAGTGCAACCTCTTTTTTCTAATTCATGGAAGAATCTTCCACGCAGACTTTTTACTCAGCTTTTCCTCGAGGATTATAGCATCGCGCAAAGTTATACACATCAATTAATTTTCCAGAGGCTCTTTCTTGACGATAAATGTTTTTACCATGCTAAGACGCCTCTTCCACACACAGATTGTCACGCCAGATTCTTTATAGCAGATTCTATTCTCATTTGACTTTAGATAGGTTCTTCGATTTTCTTCTTGCTATTGAAACTTCATTCGTGGCTCTCCTCTCATACACAACATATGCTCCATGATTTTCTTGAATTTATCCTGACTTTCCTCTGGAAATAAAAAGAAGCTCCTCCTTAGATATTTCCTCCACAAAAATTATTTAATTCTTCTGTCTTCCGTTAGTGCCAATGATCGCAAATCTCCATATATTTAATATTTTTCAACAACAATCTCCAGGAACAGTTCTTCGTCGCAGCCATTTCAACCTCAACTTCTTGAAACATATACAAACAACACCCTAACTCACACATACATTAAACTCACATCCGAAATCACTGACATCCGAAAAATCAATCCACTCTCAACAAAAATATAGATCTACTCTCACATCTACGCTAACCTATTTACAACACAATTATTTCACATCTCACATTTTCTTGGCCATCTCATGAGCGATTTAAGCTTGTACAGACTTTGATACCAAATTGGAAAATAGAGATGGAGACATTTTCATAAATACATAAAATACATTTTTCTCATATATCATTGCTTCACACAAGTTACATATTTATACGAATAGTAGAATTTTCTAGATCGATGAATTGTGGATCTAAGATTATAATGATAGATAAGACACCCTATAACTAATTCAAAACTTTATTCCAACAATAACTTCTTGTAGTTTCAATGACAATATATTACAACTAATTTCTACATTATTCCAATTTATTTTACTTAAGGTGGATTTTGAAATATACAACTTGAGTAGGCCTAGTAGTTAAGAACATATGTTTTCTCCTTGAAAGTCACAGAGTCAAATCCAAAAATTGTCTATAATAATAAATAAAAAAAGTAGTTGCATAATAATATAGTATAAATAAATAAATAAAAATCTAATGGAAGGCCAATGCAAAGGTAAAGATTTTTATGAATACACTTTATTGAATCATAATTTTCTTAGTTAGAAGTAGTAATACTATAACATATTTCACAAAATTTTGTCTAAAAATTTGTGTAACCATATAACATATATTTAGGATTTAAAAATTAAATTTTAATTATAATATTTTATTTAAATTTAAAATTATTATTTTAAATTAAAAAAAATTATGTTTAATTATATAATATTCATTTTTAATTTATTTTTTACTCTAAAATTTCATAGTAACACAATCTTATCAAATATGTGAAAGAAGTTGCATCGAACAAATGTAAGTTATTTCATATATGTAAAAGAGGATATATCCATCTTTAATACCACGTTCATCATCTATTGTAATCTATCCATTTGTTTGTAAACATCCGAGCATTTTAAATATCAACTGTAATTTTTTTTTAAGTATTTTTAGATTGCCTTTAAACAAGAGTCACTTAGTGGAATAGTCCTTGCTCTATCTCAACTAGAGATAAAAAAAAAATAACACCGAAAATAATTGTAATATTTTTCAAACGTTTGTAATTGACCTTGGATTAAATGTTAAAACAATACTTAAACTTGCTATCATTATGTTTTCCACAACTATTATCTTTTGTTTTCTAATTGAATTATGTATCAAATCCAAGTGTTTTCTAATTGAATTATATATCAAATTTAAATATTTTATAATTAAATTATATATTAAATTCAAGTGCTTTTGTTGGAGTACTTCACATATAACTAGGATTTATTTTTCCTAAGGTTTTCTCTATGTTTATTAGTCATTAACTAGTTTCCTAAAGTTTAGAGGATAATATTCTCTTTAGTTTTCACTTTAGTTTGATCAGTTGAGTGGAGTCTGGATGCTACATTGGGATTATCACCATGCAATATTGGAATCATCACTAGCTAATGTGCATTATCCTTGGGATCATCACCAAACTAGCACATTACTCATTATTCCCTGATCTCCTCCTCACTTCAATCTATTTTAGTCATTTAATTGAAGATTGGTAGACTAGTTAACTCAGCTAGGTGGCAGTTCACTCTTGTAACTTCCTGAGAGACTAGACTAGATAGTAGTTTACTCCCATACTTCTTAGTGTGTGTCCAAATCACTCTAGACCACCACTATGGAGCAATGGCTTCTCCTCCAATGTCCATTGGTTGAGTTATACATAGTATATTATGTGTAAATTATCATCCATTCATTTGGTTAATGATAATTCTTCCATTCTTTCTCTCCTGCTTCTTTTTTCTTCTATTTTCTCTGCAACTGTGTATGTCAATTCCTAGCTAGATCTATTCTGTGCAGGTTCAACACATATACATGATATCAGAGTCAACAAAATTTTAGGGAAAAGACGCACCAAATTATTTTTTCAGGTACCGAAGATTGAAGACAACGGAAAAATGTATTTTTCAAAAGAATTCATTCTTACACTATACAATTTATTTGCATGGAAGGAGAAGATGATCATGCATATTCGAAGAACAGGATTATACAGGTTAACCATGAACACAGAGACAGAACCAACATCAACTATAGAAAAATCCAAGTATCTAAATCGAATGGATGAAGCGTTTGGAACAATTTGCAGTCTCATTTCTCTTGAACTCCTCTTTCACATATCCTCCTATAAAACCCACATTGAAGCCTAGACCATCATGGAAGGGATTTTTGGAAAATAGGACAAGATGAGGGGACACTTGGTCGAGGTGGAATTTCTCACATTGGATTCAAAAACCTTCGACAATCTCCAAGATTTCTTTACTAAATATAAGGATTTGTTTTCACAACTCAAAGCTTGCGGGGTTGATAAATCTAAGGAGGAGAAACAAATGGTTCTCACCATTCTCTCCAAATTTGGTTCAGAATACTCAATGTTTGTATCCACATTTCATTCAGTTAGATTCACATCTGGATCTACCATGAAGATTCCCTCTCTTGAGGACTTTATCGAGTCTCTGACACAAGAGCAGAGCAAGCTCGTCAATATGGGAAAAATCAAAGGCCCAAAGGTGCATGCACTTACTTTGCAACATGGTAGTGGTCATCAATATCATAAATATAAAGACAAAGACAAAAGGAAATCACATGCAAATCCAAATGAGGAAGGGTACTCAAAACCCTTCCACAATGCCTCTGGATCCAAAGGGGGAAAGGGAAGAAAAGGGGAGAAATGATCTTACTTCCATAAAGGATTTCATCAAGAATCTGCATGTATGAAGAAACAAATAGATCTAATGAGCCAAATACTTCAAAACAACCTTGGAGATCATATCCCTGAGGTTTCCAAGAAGAAGAAGCCAGAAGATCAGAATCCCAAGAAAGGAAATTCTAGCCATGCTTTGATTGCCATCAACTCCTCTCCCAATGCTTGGATAGTAGATTCAGGAGAATCACACCACATGTATGTCACAAAAGAATTCTATTCTTCATTGGATGCATGAAAAGGTCCTCCTATTCTGATGGGAGACAACTCTCTAATTGAGGTCACTGGCAAAGGAAGGATTGAACTCACAAGAGAAAGCTTCGAGAATGTGTTGCACGTTCCCAAACTTTCTGTCAATATTCTCTCCGTGTATCAGATGACTAACTCCGGCACCAGAAAGAGAGTCATATTCAAACCTGATGCAATGGATATATATGACATGTAAATCAATTCTAGGGTTTCTACCGATGAGGTAAATCATCAATCTAGACTCTACACATTTTCTGAATTTATTGAACCATATTTTGCATTACTACTTACCCATGCTCATGAAAGTAGTAGGATATGGCACGAAAGTTTCGGGCATTTAAATTTCAGATATATGAAACATCTTAGCAAGCAGGGAATGGTTGATGGTCTACCCGACATCCACTTCTCCAAAATAATTTGTGAGGGATGTGTTCTTGGAAAACACCCTTAAGGGAAATTCGACAAAGGAAAGAATCATAAGACTTCATTTCCTTTAGATCAGATCCATAGTGAACTCATGGGACCTTTTCCACATCCATCAATAAACAAAGAGAGGTATGTGTGCATTTTTGTTGATGATTTCTCATTCTTTACATGGATTTATTTTCTCAGGAAAAAATTAGAGGTCTTTCAACACCTCAAAGATTTCAAAGCACCTGTTGAGATACAGTCAGGAAAGAAAATCAAAGTCCTCTAAACAAATAATGGGGTATAGTATTTCAACCATAGGATACAAATTTTTTGTCATGAGGTAGGGATTGAGTTGTAGCACACGGTTCCCTATACTCCACAACAAAACAGAGTTGTTGAGCGGAAAAATAGATCTCTAAAAGAGATGGCATCTTGCATGTTACATGCAAAGTCACTTCCACAGATACTATGGGATGAAGCACTTAATTGTGCAACCTACATCCAAAAAATATCTCCCCATAGATCTTTCAAGGATAAGACCTCCTATGAGGCTTGGAGCATCCTCAAATCAGAATTGGCCCACTTCTGTATTTTCGGTTCACTTGCATGGGCCAGGATTCCCTTTGAGAAGAGGAAGGCACTTGATCCACAAAGAACAAAGTGTATATTTGTTGGATACCCCGATGGTGTGAAGGGATACCGTCTCATTTCTCTTTCCTTAGACTAAATCATCATTGAGAAAAGTTTCCAAATTGAGAAAAGTGTATTGCATGTACCCCAGCAACTGCATGCAAACACTTTTGTTCTTCCACCTGTTAGAGATTATGAGCATGCACATGCTGAATCTTCTTTAAATGAGATTTCTAATTTAGAGGATTCAAATGATCTAGATACAGAGTTAGTACATTCATATGCAGAGTCAGTGCATCCGGATGCAGATACAGATCCAAAGGAGAGGCCCAAGTGGGCCCAGACTACTCTTCAGGATGCAGTGGATCTTGCTGGAGATCCAACTAATACTAGGAGGAATCAATATGATTTCGATGAACCTCCTATTTCACTCACTACCACTGAACCAATGCCACCCATGCATATTTTCTTGGTTCATTATTTACATCCACAATCTTATAGAGAGGCTACTGGAAATCCGTTTTGGGGATCTACCATCCAATAGGAGTACAACTCCCTCCTTGAGAACCATAATTGGGATCTGGTTCCCCTTCCTTCAGAAATAAAACTTTTCATCTGCAGATGGGTCTATAGGACCAAGAGCACAACAAATGGACAAATTAGCAGATACAAAGCCAGGCTAGTTTCCAAAGGCTTTCAACAGGTGCATGGCATTGACTATGATGATACCTTCACTCTAGTAGCGAAGATGGATTCCATACATTTGGCACTTTCCATTGTGACATCCAAGGGATGGGAAGTCCATGAGATGGACATAAAGAATGCATTTCTTCATGACGATCTCTCTGAGGAGATATATATGGAGTAACCCCAAGGATTTATGCATGATTCATCTTTGGTCTGTCGACTGAAGAAGTTTCTTTATGGCCTCAAGCAGGCTCTGAGGGCATGGTATGCCAAAATGGACTCCTACTTGTTGTCGCATAAATTTTTATGTTATAAATCAAACCCAAATGTTTACATGCTCAAGACGACTGATTCACTTCTACTCCTAGTTTTGTATGTTGATGATTTGTTAATCACTGGTTGCTCGAATTTAGTGATTGTTGTAGTCAAGAGGATTCTACATGACATGTTATTGATGACGTACTTGGGTTCACTACATTTCATCCTTCGACTCGAGATCAATTAGGATGCACCAAGAATCAAACTATCTCAGGACAAGTATGCATGAGATCTTCTTGAGATATTTCACATGACAGACTGCAAGTATGCCTCGAATATTTTCCTATCATGAGTCAAACTTAAGGATGGCGTGGGCACGCCACTGGTTGACAACACACCGTACAAAAAACTAGTGAGGAGCTTGTTGTATCTCACACACTCCATACCAAACCTCTCCTATGCAGTTGGAATAGTCTCCAGGTTCATGTAGGAGTCGCATGAGCTACATAGGAAGGTTGTAAAGTGTATCCTTCGATACGTATAGGGCACCATAACCTTTGGGATTCACTATTAAGTGGACTCTACATTGGACCTCTTCGGGTTCACTGATTCTAGCTGGGATGACAATATCATTGATCACAATTCCACATCTGGTTACTCACTCAGTCTTGGTTCTGGGCCTATTTGTTGGTCAAGAAATAAGAAGGCTGCTATTTCTCTATATTCAACCGAGGAAGAGTACAAAGGGGTAGTTAACATAACCATTCAATCTATATGGATACAACATTTTCTCACTGAGTTAGGAATTCATTTTCATCAGTCAATCATCATCTGGTGTGACAACTAGAGCACTCTGAAGTTCTGTAGAGATCCAGTTCAGAGGCAACAGACGAAGAATAACGAGATCCACATGCACTACATCCGAGACTTAGTACATGACGGGATCATCGATCTACAGTTCTGTGCTTCAACAGAACAAACTACAAACATCTTCACCAAGACCTTCACTAAGTAGAAGTTTCATTCTCTACGCAGTCGTCTTGGAGTGAAGGACACAGTTTCCTAGCAACTGCCAGTTCTTCTTTTTACATACATTGTACTTTGAGGGGGGGGGGGGGTCCCCATGAGGTTTTCCCTCTTCCCTCATTTATTTCAGTGTTTCTTTTGTATTTGGGTACCTAACATGTCCTCATTGCTAGGACCCATTCTTTATTTTCACCATAGTGATGTTCAAGGGGGTGTTGGAGTACTTCACACACACCTAGTATTTCTTTTTCCTAAGATTTTCCCTATGTTTATTAGTCATTATCCAAGATCCTAAATTTTAGGGAAGAATATTCCTCTAGGAGAATATTCTCTTCAGTTTTCAATTCAGTTTGATCAGTTGAGTGGATTATAAATGCTACATTGGGATTATCACCATGCAACATTAAGATCATCACCAACTAATGCACAATATCCTTGGGATCATAATCAGACTAGCACATTACTCATTATTCCCTGATCACCTCCTCACTTGACTTAGATTTAGTCAACTAACTGAAGACTGATATACTAGTTAACTTAGCTAGGTGGCATTTCACTCCCATAACTGCCCGAGAGACTAGACTAGGTGGCAGTTTACTCCCATAACTGCTAGTGTGTGTCCAAATCACTCTAGACCACCACTATGGTGCATTGGATTCTCCTCCAATGCGCATTGGTTGATTTATATAGAGTATATCATGTGTAAATTATCATTCATTCATTTGGTTAATGAAATTTTTTTTATTCTTTCTCTCCTTCTTGTATTTTTTTCTATTTTCTCTGCAACTGTGTATATCGATTCCCAACTAGATCTATTGTGTGCAAGTTCAACACAGTTACAATTTTTACACTATTAATGAAAATGATAGATGATTCATTACTCATATGCACTTTATAAGTTTAGATATTTTTTAGATATTTTTTTAAATATAAGTTTTTGTTTTATAAAAAATTATATATTTAAACATAAACACTTGTCCATATGCATATAATAATAAACAAATGTTTGAAAAATTGAAAAACAATATATACATAATATAATAATAATAATAATAATTAAATGTTTAAAAGTTAAATAATAAGCATAAGCACCATCACCATTCAAATATTCAAACATATATATTGGAATTGATAAATATTCAAACATATGTATTGGCATTGATAATGTATTAAACATTATTTATTTTTCAATCCAACCCATTTAAAAATTGAGTGTGAATATGAATATGATCCTTATAGATTTATATCCCTATTACATCTTACAATTTTAAAGAGAAAAGTAATCTCTTTTCCATCACAAACATATACATTTTAAATACACATAAATATATTAAACAATTTTTTTTATTTGATTTAATTTAAATTGTGTTATTATTAAATGCTCTTATATCATCTTGGATGGGGTGTAACATAGCGATGAGAGGCCACACAGTCCTTTTAAGACTCCATCCATAAATATGGTCGGTCGTCGCTCTTTACCTCAGTTTTGAATGGAGAGTGACCTTTATTATCCTCAAAGAAAGGGAGGACAACTCCCTCGATTTTGGTTAATGACGGTTCTGAGGATTAATTGTAGGAGACGGGTGCGTACAATGGTCATGTACACTCTAGGGTTATCTCTCCTACTTGGCTTGGCTTGGCATTATTTCTCCTTCAAGATCCACCACACTGCCTGCTTTGAGAACGAGACTACTACGCAGTGGGTTCTCCTGACAGTAATTCATAGAATTTTTATCCCTCCTGGCTTAACCATGCCGAGAGAGAGGGGTAGGCTGAGGCGCAGACCATCCTGGTATATCTATGCTGCTCAAAAGAGATGACTGCAACAGATGGAAAGGGAAATGTTCATTTCCATGACTCAATGCATCGAGAAGTCAAAGACTCCACTAATGGCCTATGTCGAGGAGGAAATTCCGGAGGAACCCATCTAGGTTCCACCAGAATCCCTCCTCTTCATGGTACCGGATGAATTACAGTTTCCCAACATCAATATAGCTAGCACAAGCACCTAGGCTACCATGGAAGGTGCCACATGCATAGTCGAGGAGGAATTCCCAAAGGAAGTCCTCCACAAGGCTCCAAGCATTTCAATCCAGGACAACATCAACAAAGTTGAAGAAGAGGCAGAGGCGGTAAAGGAAGGAGCCATCGACACCGTGCAAGAGAACCACCCAGTCTTAGCACCTCCAACGCTAAATGTAATTCCATAGTTCAACCCAACTCCACCACCTCTCTTCAGCCCAGAGTAGCTAGAGCTCATATTTGACCTTAGGAGCCACATGGGGGACCGGCTCCATCAGGACACCCTCATAAGCCATCGGATTGACATGCTCTTTGACGCATTCTTGAATGCAATGGAAAAGCAGTGCTACCCGACCTGTGTGAGGCCCTTCATGCTTCAGCCCAGTGAAGACCCTCTCACTGGAGTTCCGGACGACAAACCCCCAGGTGCAAATGATTAGTTTAAGTTTCTTTGTTACTGGTAATTTGCACAATTCTTGTCCAGCTCTATGTACTGGGAAGATGTAGAATTCTTATTTTGTTTTCCTTTTCCATCAGTTGCTAGGTTGATTTAGATTCCTAGGATAGAACTATAAGGACAAATATCTACCACCTTCTCTGGTTTCCAATTGGCAAGGTAGAGGTCGGATGGTTTTTTTGACTAAAAGTATAACAGTTAGCCACCTATTCCGGTTTCTGCTAATTTGATGAAACATGTGGCAGACTGATGACATGTGACGTTTTTGCATTATAACAACAAAGTAATAGGAATTACCCTTTTTTTTATTTAAAAAAAATGCTCTTATATGAAAATTAAATAATAACTTAATACTTTTGAATTGATATTGTACATATTATTTTCAATTCTTAAAAATATATTAACATACTAAAAACAAGTATAGTGTAAATAAATAATAACTTAAACTTTTGAATTGAAATTGTACATATTATTTTCAATTCTTAAAAATATATTAACATATTAAAAAAAAGTATAGTGTATATATTGGAATTGAAATTGTTCATATTATTTTCAGTTTTTAAAAATATATTAACATATTATAGTGGAAATATCAGAATTGAACATGATAAATAAAAAATACATGTTAATATTTGCAATCTTTTTATTAAATTTATGAAAAGATTGTTTACTATCTATGAATTGAATTTTTTATTTTTAAAGTTTATTAAAATAGTTATTAAAATCAAGAAAACATTTATATATGCTTTTTGATTATGTGAAGTTTCTATTTCAACTTTTTTACTTAAGATACTTTATTTTTATTAATATATGAGGTAATTTTTTTTAATAAGTTTCACTAAATAGTTAGTTAATAATCATTTAATTAAGAAAAATCTTCTTTATTATTAATGTTTAGATTAGTTAGTAGGTCTTTATTATAAGTAGATTTGTAGGTAGTTAAGATTTTTTATGGATATATATTGAGTAGAAGGTTATGCAATGTTTTGACAAGTATTGTTATTATGTTTTGCGTTTTTCTCTTGAAGGATGCCTCGAAGAGGCACTTGAACACAACTCTCTATTTTTTATTATTAAGATATCTTTCCTGGGGTTTATCTATTTTCTCTTGTGTTCTTTCGTTTTGAACCATATTTTATGTAATTGTTCTGAATTTTAGGGGTTAATTACACTACAAGTTGTTTTAAATATTTTTCTTGGACAAAAAAAGGGAGATATTTTTCTCTTTTTGCATATTTTTGTTGGAAAAGGAGGATAGAATCATATTGATTTCTAAAACATTATATGAATAATTTAGACACATACCTAAATTCCTCTTAAAACACACCCAAGTTAAAAAAAAAATCATCTAGGGAGATTTTGTTTTCTCTTTTTTCATATTTTTTTATGGAAAAAGGAGGATGACATCATCCAGATTGATTTCTGAAACTTTAATATCTGAAACTTTATATGAATAATTTGAATAACTTGATAAAATTAAATTCCTCTCAAAATAATACTTAAGGTAAAAAAATATCTTCCAAAATGGACTCTACGAACTGGAGTTCTCATTGATTTATAATTAGCCTTTTTTCAGTGGTTTTTCTAATGAGGACTGTGAAATTCATAGATTGAATATATTTTGATGGAGTGAAAATTTTTTAGTCAAACTAGAGTCGATAGATCTAGAGAATCCATACAATTTCATAATTACAGTCAAAATATCCAATCCAAGAAGTATAGAAAAAGTTATGATCATTTTATGTTTTTGACCTCAAACCCTACCTTGAAAAGTAAGTTATTTTGTAGTGATGTTAAGAACCTTTTCTTGGGTTAGCAAGCTCCTAAAATTTTGAAATTGTTTTTGGATACATGGTCCAACATTTTAAAATAACATAGTGATCTATTGTTTAGTGAGTAAAATTGCAATCAAGGAAGAATACACACAAGAAATATAAGTGGAATCACATTGTTGGAAACTCCCGTAAAACTTGTTGGCACCCCTTCAAGTAGTACTATATCAAAAAAATTATGTATACAAAATATCACTTCCATGTACCTTCAAGTATATAGAAAGTCCCTTGGGTATAGCTGAAACCAACTTTAGAGAAGCTAATCACCCATCTTGTTGCTATAACACAGTGAGAACAACACTCAGGGAGATCACTCTCTAGTTCCTAGGTAGTCAAGTAGTGTGGCTAAGGGAACAATTAAGCTTCCTTAGTTAGTGACTTGAGATATTGGGCCGAGTACTACTATTGGACCTTTTACGTATATTCAAGTGTTATAACACCTGACACTCCCTTGTCCTTATGAACCAATAACCTTCTTTAGTGAGTTCACCTATGGTAGAGCATTATAAACCACCTCATATCGCATCCCTAGAAAATATGGTCACACGCTCTCCTACCAATAGATTGGATCAACTTGACACTTAATACACAAATCTTCATGGCCATTTTCAACAAATTTAATAGACCCTAAGAAGTTGGGATTAATATTTGGGTGAGAAGTTTGATACGAAGTTGAATATATTGGAAAAAAGGTTGGTTGAGAATTTGGTACTTTTGATACGTCGAGGCATACTAGAAGAAGAACCCTAGAATGCAAATCACATTGAACCACACCAAGAAGAAACTTATTACTAAAGATTATTTACCAACCCACAATTATCTTTAGGTTCTCATATCCATAAACTAATGGATAATAACATATAGCACCATTTTCTTAAGGTGGCCCTAAAAACGTTTGACAGGTATGACTTATTAGGATGGGTCACCTAGACGGAATATTACTTCCCCTTGTAGGGGTTTATTGATGACATGATGAAACTTAGCGTGGTGATATTTTATCTAGATCTGAAATGATGGGAATGGAATAAAAATTATTATGTGGGCTACATATCCTATAGTAAGTTTGTTGAAGCTCTCCATGTACATTTCAAGTGAGATAGTCACTATTTGGGGAAGCTTACAAAGTTACACCAAATAGGCTCAGTCACCAACTTTATGTTAGGATTTGAGCAATTATGCATCCATATAGAGAACTTAACATATTATTTCTATAAATAATGTTTCATTAGTGGAATTAAGGAGAAGGTTCGAGCACAATTCAAAATGCAACATCCAAGAACCTGGTTAGAAGCATCACATAGGGCTTTAGAAGTATATATGGTGATCAATGCACAAACCAAAAAACCCTCTTTCATTTTCTCGCATGTGCTCTTCCTAAGTTAATTCCTCTAGCACAATCCCTACTCATTCCTTGAAAGTACAAAGCTTGTCTCAAACATAAATTAAACATCGCCAAGGGAGTGCACTCTACTATAATATTGATGAAAAATATGATCCAGTTCATAGGTGTAAAAACCATAAATTATTCCAAATTGATATGACCACTCTATCCCTAACCAAAGACATAACTATCAAAGAGACACCAAAGTTAGTGATTGAAGACACCAATACTAACTCAGGAAAACAGCAAGCCTCCATTACCTTTGGAAGAACCCCTAATCTCCCTACATGCATTATTAGGAATTTTGACTCCACAAACCTTGAAACTCATAGGCTACATTAAGCACTGAAAAGTCTAGTCCTAGCTGAAAATGGAATTACTTACAATTTCATTCACAAGAGAGTGGTAAAATAAACCATTGTTTTGTACACTCAATTCACAACTTTCAAATCATTATTTCCAATGGATTTATGATGAAATGTGGGGGTATATGTGAAAATATCAAACTCTAGATGGGAAACTATTAGCTCAAAACCCATATATTTTTCATCGATGTTGGTGGTTGTGATATAGTACTGGGCCAAAATGGATATACACACATTCATACTAGTCACCATGGATTCCAAGGGACTATATATGAGTTTCACTATAGAGGGATATGTATACACCCTGATCGAACCCAACATTGTCATCATTTTTACCCAATTTTTGCATGAACCACATACTTTTCACTAACCTATTCTAGCATTTTCCTACCTTTTTGTTCTCAAAATACCATTTTGGAAAAAGGTATTTATTAGTGTGCATTTTTTCATATTCTGGTATCTATTTGATAATAATTAGGACATGTTATGTACTTACATTTACTAATAGGATGTATATTTTGTTTATACTACAAGAAAATCACAATCAGACTAGTGATAAGTTGTAGGGAAACTACAAGTAACTCCCAACCAAACTACTGATAAGCTATGGGAAAGTTACTACAAAAAAGTTATATAACCCTGATGTTGAGGAAGGTGTTTCCACTAGGCCACAAAACAACTAGAACCATGTTCGATTTTGAATTCGTGGAACTAGGAGATAAAATGTGGCCAAATGGAAAGAACCACGAAACATAATCAAGATTTATGAAGAGAGAATCCTTCCAAATTGGAGTATGTATGTGGCACACAACTATGATCCACTTTGGATGTCACAAGTTTGAAATAAATACAAACATGATTTGTATTTAATGTTTAAGGTTAGCTAATAGTTAGTCACAGGTTAATGAATTAGAAAATGCCTGTACTAAAATGTAAAAAAAATACAAATAGGATTTGTTGATAGCTAGTAAGAAAGATTCAGAACCTATAGGTTCTCAATCATGTCTAAATACATATTGTATTAGTATGGAATTTAGGGGTGACTATAAAAAGTTGACCACCCGATCCTTTAGGATATGGAGAGAATACGTTGAAACTCTATTTTATTGTATTCAACTATTGCTGTTGAAACTCTATTTTATTGTATTCAACGAAACATAATCAAGATTTATGAAGAGAGAATCCTTCCAAATTGGAGTATGTATGTGGCACACAACTATGATCCACTTTGGATGTCACAAGTTTGAAATAAATACAAACATGAT
>JZKD02S2353766.1:150818-185930 GCA_000966675.3 Picea glauca | reverse complement strand
TTATCAATGTTGGATTATGGCATTCCTCAATGGTTATAGCACATTGGGACATTGACATTGGTTAAATTCTGTCAAAGTTCTATGTTCCTTAATGGTTATGTTGCATTGTCACATTCATCAAGGGTTATGTCGCATTGTGACAACACTGAAGGGTTATGTTAGAATGCAACATTCCTTTATGGTTATGTCTCATTGTGACATTCATCTTGGTTGACTTATGTTAAATTCGTACATTCCTTAATGATTGTGCTGCGTCATAACATTCATAAAAGGTTATGTTACATTGTGACACTACTCAAATGTTATGTTGGATTGTGATGTTCATCAAAGGTAATATATTTTCCCTACAATATCAATTAAAAGATTGGATTTTCTTATAATAAATTATTTTTATATATTAAATAAAATAAAACATGTTTAGTATAGAAAATTATTTTTTTATATGAAACTATCAATTTTTTAGACAATTATCATCTTTTGTAATCATTTTTCAAGAACTAAAGCATAGAAATATAGACAATTATCATTGTATAGGATTTTTTTTTTTTTTTAATATTCCATTTTACGGAACTTGTAAACTTTATAAGAATCTTAAAAATAACTATATTTTTTTTGCAATAGGATGACATATATCAAATCCAATGTTTTTGTTTTGTTAATTCTTATTTTTTGGAACCCTTTTGAGACTTTACTCAAATTTTGTGAAAATGTTGTGGATTTTTTGTTTAGACACTTGTGATTGAATTTTAGGCTTACTGTCCACTTGGTTTATCCTTTGTAGCATTCTATCGATTTTGGTTTCTTTCTGGCACTGATTGCATTTTTTACAAAATTTGGTCGGTGAATTAGTCCTTTATTTGATCAATTTAAATTCATTTTTGTGTTGTTTGGCATGCTTTAGATTTCATATTTTTTTAATATGTATATATATTAACCTTATATAATATATAAAAATCAATATTATAGGTGATTATATTTTACTAATTTTGATTTATTGAACATATACTTTTTGTTGGGATAGGTGTGTGATACATCTTGTAATTGTGCATCAAAGTAGTTATCTGAATACATGTTGAGTAGTAATAGAGAATAAATGTTGCGAATAATAGGGAATACATGTTGAACAATATTAGGAAATGAATGTTGAGTAGAAGTAATTGGTCAACTAATTGTTGGTGGTTTTTAGCATGTAGAATTGAGAAACCATAAATGATTTATGGTTTCATTATTCCTATTTATTGAGTGCTTGGGTTGGAGGAATGTTGAAGGTTTTTTATTTTATTTTTTACTTGTTGTTACATTGCCAAAATTTCTTTAGAACCTTTATGTTGTAGATTAATCCTATTAATATCACAAATATGTGAGTGTATTGTAACAATTTTTCATTGCTAAAAAATACATTGATCTCACTTTGGAGCATGGGGTTTTTCTCCCGAAAGGTTTTTCCCCAAGGAAATCATCATGTAATGGTTTTATGTTTCTTTCATTTTTTATCAACATACTAGTTGTAACTATTTGTTTAAATTTTTGTGTAATTCTTCTCTCATTGATTAGAGTAGAAAGCATATTTTGGAACTCTTCTTCCTTTCATTTGGTATCAAATCCTCATTGCCTTGGATCCAAGGTGTTATGAACAAGATTTTTTGATCTAATCTTGGTTTGAGTGGGAGCATGCATAGAAGGAAATATTATTGTAGGGAAGCAGTGAGCACATCTAGATTAGAAATGGAGAATTTTGATGGCACTAACTTTGAATTATGGAATTTCAAGATAGAGGATTTTCTTATAGATCAAGATCTATGGGTCATGGTATATATAACCAAATCTATTGGTATGAAAGATTCAGTGTGGGTGGTGTTGGAGAGAAAGGTGAGAAGACTTATTAGGATCTATTTGTTTGATTTTGTATAATTGAAAATTTCTAAAGAAAAAATTACAACAAATTTTTAGAAGAAGTTGGAGGATTTGTACTAGGCTAAACCCCCATTTAATAAACCTTTTTTTCAAAAAAAATTGTTCACTTTGAGAATAGGTGATGGTGATTCTATATCTGAGCACCTAAATGCATTTAATATTCTAACCCAATTGATCTCATTTATAGTGAATATGGATGGGGAGGATTGTTGTATGACCTTTTTTTTCCCTAGATTCATGGGACACCTCGATAATTGCTATCGGAAGAACTATAAAGACATTGGTGGTTGATGAGGTTAGAAGGAAAGATTCTGAATCAACCGATGAGGCCTTTCATATTCATAGAATATTGAAGGAGAGATGAGAGAATAAAGAAAAGGGTAGATCCAAATCCTATGGGAGTCATTATTCCTCTGGAAAGTCCAAAGAAAAATGTTGGAACTACATCAAGGTCATGCATTTAAGAAGAGATTGCAATGAAGAGAAAAATAAGAATAAGATGGAAAATAATGATTCTAATGATGAATCTAAAAATTATTCTTGGTAGGATAGAGAATATGCCATTTTTTTAGCTATGAAAACCCATGCAAACTAGAGTGTGTGGTTGAAAATTTTTGGATCTTCCTTCCATATGATTTCCCATTAAGACTAGTTTTCAGTGCACGCGAAATATGATGGTGAGATGGTATACCTCAGTGATGACCCTCATCTCAACATAGTTGGTGGTAGTAGAGCCTTGATTAGATTCTTTGATGGAAAAATGAATAGGACCAATGGAGTTTTTTACATTCAGGGTTTGGCACAAAACCTACTATTAGTAAGACAACTTAATGATGCAAGTGTTTAGGTTGTTTTCTCTATGAAATTTTGCAAGATGGCTTGAGGAGCTATGGTGCTCACTAAGGGTGTTCATGTGATAACTTTATTCTAGCTTGATGTGTGTACTAGTCAATGTAATAGTTCTTCAATTTTTGTAACAAAGAGATCTGTAGGATCTACACCTTCACAAGTAAAACCTACATCTACTTTTGATGGTCATGATTTTTTGGGTATCTAAACAAGATCTTACTTAAAAATGTAAGTTACCCATAGAGAAAAAAATGATATGACACCAAATATTGGGTGATATAGATGAGAAGGGCCTACAAGGCTTTAAAAACAATGATATTGTTGATGGATTGAATTATTTTTTTCTTGAATTTGGTTTTTGTGAGCATTGCATATATGGAAAACAAAACCATGTTCATTTTTATTCTACCTCTAACAAGTCTATTTTTTATTCGACTTAATTCAATCTGATGTATTTTGATGTAGGAGCATCGTCAGCAAGCACGTGTGGCAAGACAACTCAGCACCTAGGAATCATTTCAGAATATGAAACGTGGGGAGTTACTGCGAATCTTCTGGAGCTGATTGGAAAAACTAAAGAAGATCAAATGCTTAGGGGCGGATGATCATGAGTGATATGGGAGTTTCACTCTGATTATTGAATGTAATTGAACTTAGGTAGCATTTAGTTTTTTTTTTTTTCGAGGAGACGAGTAGTCAAGAGAACCCTAAGAACCCTCAGAGATAAATAGAGGTTTTGTACACCCAAATGAGGTTGTTGCGAGTTAGTAGGGAAGTTCTGAGTTTTTAGTTGTTGTTGTTTAATCATAGTTGTAGCCATTTACTTTTGAATAAATATGACAGAGGAAAATTGACTCAAATGGATAGAACTGTTACTGTTTGTAAATCTCTGTTATTGTGTTTTCATAAATGAATGAATTTCGTTATGAATGGATAATACTGTGAATGTTAGTATAAGTTTCAATTGTTTCTCTTCTATTGAGTGAGTGAAATGTGTGCACAAATAACACAAGGAGTGCATGACGAGATTTGTTTCGATTATGAAGCTCATAAGAGGTAGCATGAAACTTTCCCTTTGCAAGGAGTGCAAAGCAACTGTTGTAAGGTGTGCATAGTCACCCACAAGAATCAAGTATTGCATAGATTTGGAATTCAGATAAGTGTCGAAGGATCTCCATAAGAGTCAAAGCCGTGAAACGCGAAATCCCAACTTGATCACAGTCATTGATCCAAGGAAAGATCTGGATCGTCGATCTAGCACCATCGTGAATTTGGATATCGGGAGAACAGAGGTAAGGAGACTCCCAAAAGTCTCAAAGCGAGAAATCACGAATCGATCTGAGCTGTTAGATCATGGGGAGTCATGAGCCATCGATCTGACGCTCACAAATATTAGGAAGTCATGGATAGGGAGAATAGAGGTGAACCAACCTCCAGAGTCACGAAATGCGAAATGATGACTTGATCGTAGCCGTCGATCGAGGGAAGATTTGGACCATAGAGCCCAGACCATCACGATTTCAGCTATAAGGAAAATGGAGGTAGTCTCACTCCCATAGTCGTGAAATGAAAAACGATGAATTGATCGTAGCTGTCGATCGAGCGAATATTTGGACCGTAGATCCTAGACCATCACAGTTTTGGCTATTGGGAAAATGGAGGTAGTGGCTCTCCCATAGTCGTGAAATGTCAAACGTTGACTTGATCATAGTCATTGATCAAGGGAAGATCTGGACTGTAGGTATTGGATCATCGCGACTTTGACTATCGTGGAAATGGAGGTTGTAACGCTCCCATAGTCGCGTGAAAATACCCGACTCATGAAATCACGATGCGCTTTTTGAACAAGCAGGTGGCCACAACCATGGTCACATGAAGGAAGGAGCTTAACCAGAGATGAGCTAGCACCAGTTCGACGTTGATATTTGTACAACACTCAGAAGAAGGTCGCGAGTCTCGTACGACCTGCGCGTTTTGGAGAAAGGACCTGTGTAAGTGGGTTTGGGGTCTAGCATAAGCCCAAGGAGTCGATCCTACTCAGTTCTTGATTGATCCTAGACCAGGAGGTCACAAAACCTTAAATAAAGAAAGGGGGGGTCTGCATCAAGTGGTATCAGAGCCAAAAATTTTCTTGCAGACAGCAGGCAAAGGAGAGGAGATGAAAGAACTCAAAGTTGTTCTCTGTGTGTGAGTGACAATCAACACAATGACACCAAGGAGATGAGTGGAGCCACCTTTAGCCAATCAGGCTATGGAAAGATAAATGCGAGAACTTTGTGCAATATTGGAGGTGATGGAGGAAACGCATAAGAGAGCACCTGATGCCTGAGACATCAACGATGCATAAAGTTAAGAAGCAGAAGTCGAAGAAGATGTAGGAGAAAATGTTGTTGAAGAATGATTGTTGAGAGCAGTTGTTAGATTGGGAGCTAGAGCTAAGATAGAGGTCCCAATGTATGGAGGTAATTTTGATGTTGAAGAGATGTTGGATTGGATACAATCCATGGACAAATATTTCAACTATGAAGACATCAATGAGGAGAAAAGGGTGAGACATACTGTCACCAGGATCAAGGTAAATGCAACACTGTGGTGGGATGAACTGCAAGTGGAGAGGAGAAGTAAAGGAAAACAAAAGATAAAAAATTGGTACAGAATGGTAGCCAAGCTGAAGGCTAAATTCATGCCCAAAGATTATCGGATCAATCTGTTTAGGAAGTTGCAAAACCTGAGACAGAAGGGTATGACATTTAAAGAATACATAGAGGATTTCTACAAGCTAAACATCAGAACTGGACAAAGAGAGAAAGATGAAGAAAAAGTTTACAGGTATATAAATGTCCTGAGGTATGAAATCCAGGATGAGATTAGCATGATGTCAGTAAGGATCATGGAGGATTCTTATCAGTTCGCACTAAAGTCAGAGGAGAAGTTGACCAGAAAACAGAACTAGCGATGTAGAGGTAGAAGCCCAGCCCCAGACAAAGGCAAGGGCATTGCCCATGACAAGGAACATAAATCCAAAGATGAGGCTGAGAAACCACACAGTCACTTGGAAAGAGGAGGAAGTTCCCGAGGAAGACAAGGTGGTGGAAGAAGTTCTTCTAGAGGAAGAGGAAGAAGCATAGGGGGAGAAGTAAGGTGCTATGTCTATGGAAATATAGGGCACATGTCTTGGGAATGTCTTGAGAGGAAAAATAGAGAAGAAGGAGGTGAAGCTCACATTTTAGAAGCACATAGAAGAAATGTTGAAGCAGAAGGAGCAGAGAATGGAACATCCATGATGTTGATACAATTTCTCTTAAAACCAGAGGCAGAAGTTGAGAAGCCAGTGCAGAGAAACAATCTATTCAGGACAACTTGCAAGACTAAGGACATAGTCTACAAGGTGATAGTTGATAGTGGGAGAACTGACAACTTAGTATCCATAGAGATTGTGAAGAAATTGGAGTTGGAGACAACTACACACCCAAATCCATACAAAGTCTCATGGTTGCAGAAAGGACACCAGGTAATAGTTACTAAACAATTCCTGGTTAATTTTAAGATAGGAGGATATAGAGATGAAATTATATGTGATGTAATTCCCATGGATGTATGCCATATTTTGTTGGGGAGACTATGGCAGTTTGACAGGAATGTCATTCATGATAGGAGGAAGAATAAATACACCTTGGAGAAGAATGGTAGGACACACATGTTGCTACCAATAGAAGAAAATAAAGTGAAAGAGGAATCCATCACGAGCATACTTCTCATGAGCAGGAAGGAACTCTTGAAATAAGCCAAGAAAGGACAAGAGATGCAGTTTGTTGTGGTGAGGAAACACAGATTTGTCCTTACAAGTAATTCAATGGATGATTTTCCTGAAGAAATTCAAGAATTGTTGGATAATGTTTCTGAAATAGTGGTGGATGAGATGCCTACCTCATTGCCACCCATCAGAAGTATTAGTCATCATATTGATCTGATACCGGAAGCAAGTCTTCCAAACAAAGCAACATACAGACTGACACCTCGAGAGAATGAGGATGTAAAGAACCAAGTCCATGAATTGTTAGACAAAGGTTTGGTCAGAGAGAGCTTGAGTCCATGCACAATGACAACTGTGTTGAGCCCAAAGAAATATGGAGGATGGAGAATGTGTACAGAATCAAGAGCCATTAACAATATCACCATCAGGCATAGATTTTGTTTTCCAAGAATGGATGATTTAATGGACTGTCTAAGTGGAGAAAACTTCTTTTCTAAGATAGATTTGAATAGAGGATATCACCAGATAAGAATGAGAGAGGGTGATGAATGGAAGACAACCTTTAAGACAAATGAAGGTTTGTATGAGTGTCTTGTTATGCCATTTGGATTAACAAATGCCTCGAGTAATTTTATGAGATTGATGATTGAGATACTGAAGGATTTCATTGGCAAGTTTGTGGTTGTATATATGGATGATATACTGATCTTTAGAAAGACTAAAGAGGAGAATTTGAGACACCTGACACTAGTTATGAGGAGACTACAATAGGAGACGATGTTGATAAATCTTGTTTTATGAAGACATAGCTCATTTACTTGGGTTTTGTGATCTCTTCAAATGAACTAAAGATGGATCTAGAAAAGGTGAAAGCAATCAAAGAATGGCCATCATTAAGAAGCATGTTTGAGGTAAGGAGCTTCCATGGATTAACAAGTTTCTATAGGAAGTTCATCAGAGATTTCAGTGGAATTTGTGCACCAATGATGGATATAGTAAAGAAGATGCACAAGTATTTTAAATGGACAAAGGAGGTCGAGAGGAGATTCAATATACTAAAGGATAAAATAACAGAATGACCAATTCTGGTCTTACCAAATTTTGAAAAGACATTTCAGGTGAGGTGCGATGAAAGTGGAGTTGCAATTGGAGCAATTTTGAGCCAGAATAATAGACCTGTAGCCTATTTCAGTGAAAAGATGAATGAGACTAAAAGGAAATACTCCACATATGACAAGGAATTTTATGCCATAATTCAATCCTTGAAGAAGTGGAGACACTACCTTGTCCCACGAGAATTTGTCTTGTATAGCGATAACCAAGCTTTACAATTCATAACCAAACAAGAAAAATTGAATCAGAAGCATGCAAAGTGGATTGAGTTTATGCAGTATTTTACTTTTGTCATAAAACATATTGTTGGGAATTCTAACAAAGTTGTTGATGCTTTGAGCAAGAGATGTTTGATTCTGCAAGAGTTTCAGGTGAAGACCTTGGGGTTTGAACACCTAAAGGATATGTATTGTGATGACACAAATTTCAAGGAAGCATACGAAGCATGTGAAAATATTGTGCTGAGAGAGAGGAGCCAGTGGGAAGAGTAAGTGATTCAAGAGGGATTGTTGTTCAAGGGAAATAAGTTATGCATACCAAAATGTTCAATGAGGGACAAACTTTTGAAGGAGAAGCATAATGGAGGATTGGCTAGAGATTTCAGCCATGATAAAACATTTGAAAAGTTGAGCAGTTCATAATATTGGCTAGGTATGAGGACTAAAGTGATCAAGTTTGTGAATAGATGTAGAATCTGCCAGCATGCAAAAGGGAAAAGACAGAACACAGGATTGTATCAACCATTGCCAATACCAGAGAGGCCTTGGCATGCAATAAGCATGGATTTTGTGTTGCGACTGCCAAGAATGCTAAAAGGACGTGATTCCATATTTGTGGTAGTGGATAGATTTTCTAATATGGCACATTTTATCCCATGCCAGAAGACCAGTGATGCAACCCATGTTGCAAATCTATTTTTCAAGGAAGTTGTGAGACTTCACAGCCTACCTAGAAGCATTATCTCAGACAAAGACACAAAATTTGTGGTCATTTTTGGAGAAAGATGTGGAAGAAGTTGGGGACAGATCTATCCTTCATCTCATCTTATCACCCTCAAAAAAATGGACAGACTGAGGTGGTAAACAAAAGTTTGGGAAACTTATTGAGTAGTCTAGTCATTGAGCATCATAATCAGTGGGATCAGATTCTGCCACAAGCAGAATTTGCATACAACAATTCACCAAATAGGAGCACTGGAAATAGACCATTCTAGATATTGTATGGAATGCAACCAAGGGGAGTATTTGAGTTCAAAAACTTGGGACACAGTAAGATCAGAAGTGTTGGAGAAGAACATTTTGCTGCAGAAATGTAGAAACTCCATAGCTAGATCAGAGGACAGTTACAAAGCTCTAGCCAAGAATACAAGCACAGAGTTGATCAACATTGCAGGGAGGCTCAATTTGAGGTAGGAGATCAGGTTCTAGCACATTTCAAGAAATAAAGGTTCCCTAGGGGAACATATAGCAAGATAAAAATGAAGAAGATAGGACCATGTTAGATCTTGAGGAAGTTTGACGCAAACGTCTATGAGATTTAGCTTCCAGATGATGTGGGCATATCATCCATATTTAACATCTCAGACCTGTATCCTTATAGGAAATATGACATAGTGGAATCAAAATATCAAGAGAGGATTCATGGGAGAAACAAATTCGTATGGCAGAAAAAATGCAGATGGAGAAGATAATTAATCAGAGAATTGGCAAGAAGACCAATAGTAAGACCTATTTTGAATATCTGTCAAGTTGAAAGGGCACCCAATAGAAGACACCAGTTGGGAAAGTGAAGATGATATCTAGAACCATGGAAATTCGATGCAGGAGCTCATGGAAAGGGGTCCATGAATTTTTGTTTAGGGGGAGTATGATGCAGGAGCATCGTCAACAAGCACACGTGGTAGGACAACTCAGTGCATGGGAATCATTTCAGAATCTGAAACACGGGGAGTTACTGCGAATCTTATGGAGCTGATTGGAAAAACAGAAGAAGATCAAACGCTTGGGGGAGGATGATCACGAGTGATATGGGAGTTTCACTCCAAGTATTGAATGTAATTGAACTTAGGTAGCAATTAGTTTTTTCATTTTTTGAGGAGACGATTAGTCGAGGGAACCCTAAGAAACCTTGGAGATAAATAGAGGTTTTGTAAGCCCAAATGAGGGTTCTATGAGTTAGTAGGGAATTTCTAAGTTTTGATTTGTTGTTGTTTAATCATAGCCATAGCCATTTACTTTTGAATAAATATGACAGAGGAAAATTGACTCAAATGGATAGCACTATCACTGTTTGCAACTCTCTGTTATTGTTTTTTCATAAATGAATGAATTTCGTTATGAATGGATAAAACTGTGAATGTTAGTATAAGTTTCAATTGTTTCTCTTCTATTGAGTGAGTGAAAAGTGTGCACACATAACACAAGGAGTGCATGACGGGATCTATTTCGATTCCAAAGCTCAGAAGAGGTAGTACAAAACTTTCCCTTTGCAAGGAGTGCAAAGCGACTGCTCCAATGTGTGCATAGTCACCTGCAAGAATCAAGTCTTACATAAGAGTTTGATGAAAGGAGTGTGGAGATTTGGAATTCGGCTAAGTGTCGAAGGGAATCCATAAGAGTGAAATCCATGAAACGTGAAATCCCGACTTGATCACAATCGTTGATCCAAGAAAAGATCTGGATCATCGATCTAGCGCCATTGTGATTTCAGATATTAGGAGAATGGAGGTAAGGGGACTCCCAAAAGTCATGAAATGAGAAATCGTGAATCAATCTGAGAAATTAGATCATGGGGAGTCGCAAGTCATCGATATGACACTCGCAAATATAAGGAAGTCAGGGATCGGGAGAACACAGGTGAACCGACCTCCAAAGTTATGAAATGAAAAATTGTGACTTGATTGTATCCATCGATCAAGGGAAGATCTGGATTGTAGATCCCAGACCATCGCAATTTCAGATATTGGGAAAACAGAGGTAGTGGCACTCCCATAGTCGCAAAATGTGAAACGCCGAATTGATCGTAGTCGTTGATTGAGGGAATATCTGGACTGTAGATCCCATACCATCGCGATTTCAGATATCGGGAAAATGGAGGTAGTGGCCCTCCCATAGTCACAAAACATGAAACACCGACTTGATCATAGCCTTCAATCAAGGGAAGATTTGGACCATAGGTCCCGAATCATCACGATTTCGGCTATCGAGGAAATTGAGGTTGTAATGCTCCCATAGTCGCATGTAGATACCCAACTCGCGAAATCACGACGTGCTTTTTGAACAAGCGGTTGGTCATAGTTGTGGTCATGTGAAGAAAGGAGCTTAGCCAGAGATGAGCTAGCACCAGTTCGACGTTGAGATTTGTACAATGCTCAGAAGAAGGTCGCGGGTCTCAAACGACTTGCGCGTTTTGGAGAAAGGACTTGTGTAAGTGGGTTTGGGGTCTAGCATAGGGCCGAGGAGTCGATCCAACTCAGTTCTTGATCGATCCTATAACAGGAGGTCACGTAGCCCTAAGGAGAGAAAGGGGGGGTATGCATCATATTTGACCCAATAAAAGTTCCTTTTACTATAATTATTTGTATTATTTGTCATTCATGGATGATTATTCTTGAAGAAAATGGGTATATTAAATTATTAGAACTAAATCTAATGTCTTTAGTCAATTTAAGAAGTCTAAAAATCTCTTGGAAAATACAACTAGTAAGAATATCAAGGTGTTGAGGACTGATAATGGTGGTAATTTTTTTTCTACAGAGATTGATAAGTTTCATAAGGATAATGGCATTGAAATACATACAAAAACTCCATATATACCTTAGTAGAATGGAGTTGCAAAATGTATGGACTATGTTGATGGAGAGAGATAGGAATATGTTTAACAAAGCTAGCTTAAGGAATAAGTTCTAGGTAGAAGTAGTTTCTAATACATGTTACTTTATTATCAGATCTCCTACATCAAATTTTATGGATAAGAGCCATGTGGAGGTATAAATGAGAAAGAATACCTCACTTCATTATCTTTATGTTTTCGGTTTTGAGGCATATTATCATGTGCTTAAGGGGAAGCAATCGAAGTTGGATAACAAGGCTATGAAATGTATTTTCTTTGGTGATGGAACTAGTGTGAAAGGGTACAAGATTTTGGATCATATGAATGTAAAATTTTTGTATAGGAGTGTTATTTTCTAAGAAGTCAAGATTTGTCCTAAAATGGTACTGCAACCAAAAGAGGATGAGAAGAATTTGGTTATTCAACTACCATCTAATATTGAGAAACTTGAACTATAAAATGAACAAGAAGTTCATGATAGACCTTATGAGGAGGAAGGTTCATAGACTTTAGAAGAGGAGGAAGAAAATCCACCTCAAACTTTAAGGAGATCCACTTGGAAAAGAAGGCAACCCAATAGGTATTATTATAGTATATATGAATTCATATCTATATTTTCTTTATTTGATAAAATTGTGAAAATGGAAACAAAGATGGAATATAAGGAGTGTTAAGATTTTCCATTACACCAAAACCCGCAGGTGTTAGTAAACTTCCAAATCAGTAACATCACCTTGAGTGGGCGGTTAGTCCCATGTTCCCAGCATGGCGGTTAGTCCATGGGAGGTGCGGCGGTTAGTCCAACACCCCTAGTTCACGAGAGGTGCGGCGGTTAGTCCAACAAGGAGTCCCAAATATTGGCCACAGATGAGGATATTTTTTCACTTAGAAGAAATAATATGTGGGACTTGGTATCATTTATTGATGTATGAAAATTCATTGGATGTAAATGGGTTCTAAAAAAGAAGATCAATTTAGATGGAAATGTCGAAAACAACAAGGAAATATTGGTTGCAAAAGGATATTCCCAAGTTGAGGGGATAAAATTTGGTTATATCTTTTCCTGAGTTAATTCTAAGTTAACATTTATTAGGTTTCTATTATATACTTAGATATAGAACAAATTTATGTGGATAAAACATTCCTACATGGAGACTTGAAGAAAGATATTTATATGACATGGCCAATGCACTATGTTTCTTTTGTCTAGTGATTATTTACAAATCAATGTTATTTACATACCAAAGGTTATATAAAATTTCCTTCATACCAAAAGAGATTTCAAATAATTTAAGGGTTGTGAAAATTTGTTCAAAGAGGGATAATTCAATATAAAATGGACATACCTATATTACATAGTGCCTTCTAGTATGATGCATCTTCTAATTTCATGCATTGTCCTCTGTCACACAACACATTCTAGTACGATTATGTTATACCAACAAGACACCCTCCCTGATTTATTCAATTCATTTCAAAACACCATTATTCTAAGAGAAACAATTGGCCCCCTTTATTACCTTTTTCTACTATAAAACCTTCTAAAATATTCCTTCTATAAAACCTTCTCTCTCCCAAATATCGGGAAGTCGGCGATCAGGAGAACAAAGGTGAACCAACCTCCAAAGTCGCAAAACATGAAATCGTGACTTGATCGTAGCCGTTCATCGAGGGAAGATCTGGACCGTAGATCCCAGACCATCACGATTTCGTCTATCAGGAAAACAGAGGTAGTGGCGCTCCCATAGTTGCGAAATGTGAAACGCCAACTTGATCGTAGGCGTCGATCGAGGGAATATTTGGACTGTAGATCCCAGACCATAGTGATTTCATCTATCGGGAAAACGGAGGTAGTGGTGCTCCCATTGTCGTGAAATGTGACACACTAACTTGATTGTAGCCATGAATCAAGGGAATATCTGGACCGTAGGTCCCGGATCATCACGATTTTAGCTATCGAGGAAACAGAGGTTGTAACGCTTCCATAGTCGCATGCAGATACTCGACTCAAAAATCGTGATGCACTTTTTGAACAAGTGGGTGGTCACAACCATGGTCACATGAAGGAAGGAGCTTAGCTAGAGATGAGCTAGCACCAGTTCGATGTTGATATTTGTACAATGCTTAGAAGAAGGTCGCGGGTCTCATACGACCTGTGTGTTTTGGAGAAAGGACCTGTGTAAGTGGGTTTGGGGTCTAACATAGGCCCGAGGAGTTGATCCGACTCGGTTCTTGATTGATCCTAGACTGAGAGGTCACACAACCCTAATGAGAGAAAAGGGGGGTCTTCATCAAGTGGTATTAGAGCCGAATTTTTTCTTGCAGACAACAGGCAAAGGAGAGGAGACAAAAGAACTCAAAGCTATACTTTGCATGTGAGAGACAGTCAACACAATGCCACCAAGGAGATTAGTGGAGCCAACTTTATCCAATCAAGGTATGGAAAGAAAAATTTGAGAACTTCGTGCAAGATTGGAGGTGATGGAGGCAGTGCAGAGGAGAACACCTGATGTTAGAGACATCAACGATGTAGAAAGTGAACAAGCAGAAGCCGAAGAAGCTGTAGGAGAAAATGTTGTTGAAGAACGCTTGCTGAGAGCAGTTGTTAGATTGGGAGCTAGAGCTAAGATAGAGGTCCCAATGTATGAAGGTAATTTGGATGCTGAAGAGATGATGGATTGGATACGATCCATGGACAAATATTTTGACTATGAAGATGTCGATGAGGAGAAAAGGGTGAGACATGCTATCACCAGGATCAAGAAACATGCAACACTATAGTGGGATGAACTACAAGAAGACAGGAGAAGTAAAGGAAAATAAAAGATAAAGAATTGGGACAGAATGGTAGCCAAGATGAAGGCTAAATTCATGCCCAAAGATGATCAAATCAATATGTTCAGGAAGCTGCAGAAACTAAGACAGAAGGGTATGAAAATTAAAGAATACACATAGGAGATCTACAAGCTAAACATTAGAATTGGACAAAGAGAGAAAGATGAAGAAAAAGTTTCCAGGTATATAAATGGCCTGAGGTATGAAATACAAGATGAGATCAGCATGATGTCAGTAAGGACCATGGAGGATTCTTATCAGTTTTCACTGAAGGCAAAGGAGAAGTTTACCAGAAAACAGAATCAAGGAGGTATAGATAGAAGCCCAGCCCCAAATAAAGGCAAGGGCGCTACCTATGACAAGGCACATAAATCCAAAGATGAGGCTGAGAAACCACACAGTCACTTGGAAAGAGGAGGAAGTTCCCAAGGAAGATAAGGTGGTGGAAGAAGTTCTTCTGGAGGAAGAGGAAGAAGCAGAGGGGGAGAAGTAAGGTGCTATACGTATGGAAAGACTAGGCACATGTCTTGGGAATGTCCTGAGAGGAAAAAGAGAGAAGAAGGAGGAAAAATTCACATTTCGGAAGCACAGAAAATAAATGTTGAAGAAGAAGGAGAAGAGGATAAAAAATCCCTGATGTTGAGAAAATTTCTCTTAAAACCAGAGACAGAAGTTGAGAAGCCAATGCAGAGAAACAATCTATTCAGGACAACTTGCAAGACTAAGGACAGAGTCTGCAAGGTGATAATTGACAGTGGGAGCACTGATAACTTAGTATCCACAAAGATGGTGGAGAAATTGGAGCTGGAGACAACTGCACACTCGAAGCCATACAAAGTCTCATGGTTGCACAAAGGACACCAGGTAATAGTTACTAAACAATGCTTGGTTAATTTTAAGATAGGAGGATATAGAGATGAAATTCTATGTGATGTAATTCCCATGGATGTATGCCATATTTTATTGGGGAGACCGTGGAAGTTTGATAGGAATGTCATTCATTATGGGAGGAAGAATAAATACACCTTGGAGAAGAATGGTAGGACACACATGTTGCTACCAATAGAAGAAAATAAAGTGAAAGAGGAATCCATCACGAGAATACTTCTCATGAGTGAGAAGGAACTCCTGAAAGAAGCCAAGAAAGGACAAGAGATGCAGTTTGTTGTGGTGAGAAAACCTAGAGTTGTCCTTACAAGTAATTCAGTGGATGATTTGCCTAAAGAAATTCAAGAATTTTTGGATAATGTTTCCAAAATAGTGGTGGATGAGTTGCCTAACTCATTGACACCCATCATAAGTATCAGTCATCATATTGATCTGATACCAAAAGAAAGTCTACCAATCAAAGTAGCATACAGACTGACACCTCAAGAGAATGAGGTAAAGAACCAAGTACAAGAATTGTTAGACAAAGGTTTGGTCAGAGAGAGATTGAGTCCATGTGCAGTGCCAACTATGTTGAGCCCAAAGAAATATGGAGGATGGAGAATGTCTACAAAATCGAGAGGCATTAACAATATCACCATTAGGTATAGATTCCCTTTGCTAAGAATGGATGATTTAATGGATTGTCTAAGTGGAGAGAACTTATTTTCTAAGATATATTTGAATAGCATATATCACCAGATAAGAATGTAAGAGGGCGATGAATGGAAGACAACCTTTAAGACAAATGAAGGTTTGTATGAATGGCTTGTTATGCCATTTGGATTAACAAATGCCTCGAGTAATTTTATAAGATTGATGATTGAAATACCGAAGGATTTAATTGGCAAGTTTGTGGTTTTATATATGGATGATATACTGATCTTTAACAAGACTAAAGAGGAGAATTTGAGACACCCGACACTAGTTATGAGGAGACTACAGCAGGAGAAGTTGTTGATAAATCTGAAAAAGTCTTGTTTTATGAAGACATAGCTCATTTACTTGGGTTTTGTGATCTCTTCAAATGAACTAAAGATGGATCTGGAAAAGGTGAAAGAAATCAAAGAATGGCCATAACCAAGAAGCATGTTTGAGGTAAGGAACTTCCATGGATTAGCAAGTTTTTATAGAAATTTCATCAAAGATTTCAGTGGAATTTGTGCACTAATGATGGATACAGTAAAGAATATGCACAAGTATTTTAGATGGACAAAGGAGGCTGAGAGGAGCTTCAATATACTGAAGGACAAAATAATAGAACGACCAATTCTGGCCTTACCAAATTTTGAAATGACATTTCAGGTGAGATGCGATGAAAGTGGAGTTGCAATTGGAGCAGTTTTGAGCCAGGATAATAGACCTGTTGCCTATTTCAAAGTTGAATGAGACTAAAAGGAAATACTCCACATATGACAAGGAATTTTATGCCATAATTGAATCCTTGAAGAAGTGGAGACATTACCTTGTCCCACGAGAATTTGTCTTGTATAGCGATAACCAAGCTTTACAATTCATAACCAGAGATGAAAAATTGAATCAGAAGCATGCAAAGTGGATTGAGTTTATGCAGAATTTTAATTTTGTCATAAAACATATTGTTGGGAATGCTAACAAAGTTGTTGATGCTTTGAGTAGGAGATGTTTGATTCTGCAGGAGTTTCAAGTGAAGACCTTGGGGTTTGAACACTTGAAGGATATGTATTGTGATGACACAGATTTCAAGGAAGCATACGAAGCATGTGGAAATCTTGTGCTGAGAGAGAGAGAGAGGATCCAATGGGAAGAGTACATGATTCAAGAGGGATTGTTTTTCAAGGGAAATAAGTTATGCATGCCAAAATGTTCAATGAGGGACAACCTTTTGAAGGAGAAGCATAGTGGAGGATTGGCTAGACATTTCAGCCATGATAAAACATTTGCACAGTTGAGAAGTTTGTACTATTGGCCAGGTATGAGGACTAAAGGGATAAAGTTTGTGAACAGATGTAGAATCTGCCAACATGCAAAAGGGAAAAGAAAAACATTGGATTGTATCAACCATTGTCAATACTAGAGAGGCCTTGGGATGCAATAAGCATGGATTTTGTGTTGGGACTGCCAAGAACGAAAAAATGATGTGATTCCATATTTGTGGTAGTGGATAGATTTTTTAAGATGACACATTTTATCCCATGCCAGAAGACCAGTGATGCAATCCATGTTGAAAATCTATTTTTCAAGGAAGTTGTGAGACTTCACGGCCTACCCAGAATCATTGTCTCAGACAAAGACACAAAATTTGTTGGTCATTTTTGGAGAACACTATGGAATAATTTGGGGAGGGATCTATCCTTTAGCTCAACTTATCACCCTCAGACAGATGGATAGAGTGAGGTAGTAAACAAAAGTTTGGGAAACTTATTGAGTAGTCTAGTCACTGAGCATCATAATCAGTGAGATCAGATTTTGCCACAAGCAGAATTTGCATACAAATATTCACCAAATAGGAGCACTGGAAAGAGAATATTCCAAATACTGTATGGAATGCAACCAAGGAGAGTATCTGAGTTGAGAAACTTGGGACACAGTAAGATCAAAAGTGCTGGAGCAGAAAATTTTGCTGCAGAAATGTAGAAACTCCATAGCCAGATCAGAGGACAGTTGTAGAGCTCTAGCCAAGAATACAAGTACATATTTGATCAACATTGCAGGGAGCTTCAATTTGAAGTGGGAGATCAGGTTCTAGCACATCTCAGGAAATAAAGGTTCCCTAGGGGAACATATAGCAAGTTAAAAATGAAGAAGATAGGACCATGTAAGATCTTGATGAAGTTTGATGCAAATGTCTATGAGATTGAGCTGCCAGATGATGTGGGCATATCACCCATATTTAACATCTCAGACATGTATCCTTACAGAAAATATGACACAGAGGAATAAAAATATCAAGAGAGGATTCAATATGAGAAATAAAATGCCTATGGAAGAAAAACCACAGATGGAGAAGATTATTGATCAAAGAATTGACAAGAAGACTAGGAGGAAGACCTATTTTGAATTTATGGTCAAGTGGAAAGGGAACCCAATATAAGACACCAGTTGGGAAAGTGAAGATGATATCCAGAACCATGGAAAGTTGGTGCAGGAGCTCATGGAGAGGGGTCCGTGAATTTTTTCTTAGGGGGAGTATGATGCAGGAGCATTGTCAACAAGCACGCATGGCAGGACAACTCAGCACCTGGGAATCATTTCAGAATCTGAAACGCGGGGATTTACTATGAATCTTCTGGAGCCGATTGGAAAAACAGAAGAAGATCAAACGCTTGGGGGTAGATGATCACAAGTGATCTGGGAGTTTCTCTCCGAGTCTTGAATGTAATTGAACTTAGGTAACAATTTTTTTTTTCATTTTTTGAGAAGATGAGTAGTCAAGGGAACCCTAAGAACCCTCAGAGATAAATAGAGTTTTTGTATGCCCAAATGAGGTTGCTGCGAGTTAGTAGGAAAGTTCTTAGTTTTTAGTTTTTTTTGTTTAATCATAGTCGTAGCCATTTACTTTTAAATAAATATGACATAGGAAAATTGACTCAATTGGATAGAACTGTTACTGTTTGTAACTCTCTGTTATTATGTTTTCATAAATGAATGGATTTCGTTATGAATGGATAAAACTGTGAATGTTAGTATAAGTTTCAATTGTTTCTCTTTTGTTGAGTGAGTGCAAAGTGTGCACACAAAACACAAGGAGTGTGTGATGGGATCTATTTCGATTCAGAAGTGAAGAAGGGGTAGCATGAAACTTTGCCTTTGCAAGGAGTGCAAAATGACTATTGCAAGGTGTGCACAGTCACCCGCAAGAATCAAGTCTTGCGTAAGAGTCTGTTGCAAGGAGTGCACAGATTTGGAATTCGGTTAACTGTCGAAGGGACTCCATAAGAGTCAAAGCCGTGAAATGTGAAATCCTGACTTGATCACGGTCATTGATCCAAGGAAAGATCTGGATCGTCGATCTAGCGCCATTGTGATTTCAGATATCGAGAGAATGGAGGTAAGGAGACTCCCAAAAGTCATGAAATGAGAAATCAAGAATCGATCTGAGACATTATATCATGGGGAGTCGTGAGTTGTCGATCTAATGCTCGCAAATATCACGAAGTTGAGGATCAGGACAATAGAGGTGAACCAACCTCCAAAGTTGCGAAATACAAATTCGCAACTTGATCGTAGCCGTCGATCGAGGGAAGATCTGAACCATAGATCCCAAACCATAGCGATTTCGGCTATCGGGAAAATAGAGGTAGTGGCGCTCCCATAGTCGTGAAATGACAAATTAATCATATCATTGATCAAGGGAATATTTGGACCGTCGATCCCAAACCATCACGATTTCAGTGATTGGGAAAAGAGAGGTAGTGGATCTCCTATAGTTGCGAAACGTCAACTTGATCATAGTTGTCGATTGAGGGAAGATCTGGACCATAGATTCCAGACCATCGCGATTTAGGCTATCAGGAAAATGGAGGTAGTGCCTCTCCCATAGTCATGAAATGCCAAATTAATTGTAGTCATCAATCGAGGGAATATCTGGACCATCGATCCCAAACCATCATGATTTCAGCGACCGAGAAAATAGAGGTAGTGGCTCTCCCATAGTCACGAAACATCGACTTGATCGTAGTCGTCGATCAAGGGAAGATCTGGACCATAGGTCCCGGATCATCGTGATTTTGGCTATCGGGGAAATAGAGGTTGTAATGCTCCCATAGTCATAGTTGCGTGTAGATACCCGACTTGTGAAATTGCGACGTGCTTTTTGAACAAGTGGGTGGTCATAGCCATGGTCATCTGAAGGAAGGATCTTAGCTAGAGATGAGCTAGCACCAGTTTGACTTTGAGATTTGTACAACGCTCAAAAGAAGGTCGTGGGTCTCATACGATGATCTAGATGGATCTAGAGAACATCAAAGAAGTTTCAGAAGTGTCCCAGAACACATAGGAGTTTACTCGGAGGCTTAGAATGGCTTCAGTAGGCAGAGAAAGGGAAAAAATAAAAGTTCCCAAAAATCATTTAAAACAGCATGATCGCGAAGAGCGCATCACACTATTTCCAACAAACGTCTCGTCAAACAGAGTTACGGATCAAAATATATAAGCGGTCAAAGTTCTGGTCAACCCAGCCCAATCAACAGGTATGAGTTAGCATCTGTACAACTGATGTCAGCATCCATACGGATGACGTCAGCATCCGTACATCCCATGTGGAAAGCATAGAGAGTGACACATGTCATGATGACATTAGCATGACATCAGCATGCCACATGGCAACACCAGAGGCTGCCACGTGTCACTCAAATTTGGCCTTTTCAGAGCACCACGTGGACGAGTATGATGCCACATGGCACCACCCAGAAGCTGCCACATGTCTAGGATGACGTGATGATGATGTCATCACACATAGGTGGGCGAATAAGAGGCTACCACGTGGCCCAATAGGGAGGCACCACGTGGCACCCCCAAAATGCAAAATACCAACCCGTGACCAAATATTTTATATATATATATATATATATATATATATCTATTAAAAAGTACCACCAAATCCAGGGTCGTTCCGACAAATATGGTGGCATATTCCACCAGCTACAAGATTTAGCAACTGCCAAATATATGCCAGAATCTTCGCCAAGTTTAACAACTCATCCACCATTTTAGTGGTAGTTCCACTATATTTAGTAGATTCCGCCAATTTAGTAGTTGCCTGGTAAACTTAGCAGGGTGTGCGCCAAAATGGTTTTAACTGTTCACAAAAATGGGGAGGCTCGTGGGATTCGACCATGGGACCTCCGCCAACCAACATGCTAAACTTAGCTACGCCAACCAATTAGGATAATGACCCCATTATGGTATAACTGCTCGGAAATATTATATAAGCAGGGCTTCGATTCTGAGCTCGGGGAAGCATGTGCATTCAGAATAGAACACATCAATGCATAGAGCACTGAGCACATATGTATGGCCTGGTATGGACTGTATGTTATCCATATGGCCTGTACAGATTTTGGCATGTAAACCAAGACAAAGTTGCCTCTTGGGTACGGAAGTGCCCGACTCGGATCGAGACATTGAGACAACCATTTTTAGGTAAAATTATGCCAGGAACACAGTGGTGGTGTTAGTTTTATGATCTGAGAAAAATTTCAGCATCTTAATTCCAGAATGAGTCATTTATTGCAGAGGCAGTGGCATGGTAATCGAGGCACATGTCTCTCTTGGGCCTGAAAGTGTCCGACTCATATGGAGATGATTTGATAGTCATTTTTTGGTAATTCGGTGACACGAATTCAATGATGAGGTCTATTTTTGTAGCAGAGATTTATATCAACAAGCTAAGTGTTGGAGAAGCCAATGTAAGCACACTTTTCATTATGTTGTTTTGTCATTAATTGTTACAGCATAGCATGCATGTTATAGGTTTGAAGGAAAAGAAAGAGGCTGCAGCAAGGCAGCAAGATTAACTTATTCCTTCTATCTATTTGTTTATGATCTTCTTTCACATCAAATCAATCAGTTATATGTGACAGAGAAACTGTGGCACTTGCATGACAAGTGGTCAATGAAGCAGTTCTGATTCTCGTGGGTTCCGAGATCTTTTGTATGGGCTGCATATTTATGTTTTGGATATGAGCAGCATATCTAAGGCTTTTTATGGCTTCATGTTGATGGGGGTCATATTTTATTCTTCATCTTTTTATGTATTGAGTATGTGGGAATGATGTCCATGTATGCATCATGGATGCCTCATGAGTAGAACTTGTGAAGCTGATACATTCATGATCACATTCCGATCTCTTGTTGTCGTCACCGAAGAGGGACTTTGGCCTTACAACTTGTAAATGAGAGACATCATTACATCGAGAAGAATAAAGCAGTTAGGATTTGGAGCATGACCTAGAGAGGTAGCCCACTACAAGGGTGAACTTCATTATCAAGTGAAGTGTCTTATCCATTATCTGTATTATGTTCTTATGTTGTTTTTCTATGAATTTCTACACATAGGATGTTATAAGAAAGCATGACATATCACACATAAGGAAAACTAAAGAGGCTTCATTCACTTCGAATTCAAGTGCACAAGACTTCGAATTTACCTTTAATTGCAAATCGCTCAAGTAAAATGATCTATAAATGACCCTTTTGAAGGACTGACAAAAACAACCAATTATTGGAAACTTATTGCTCCCGGGTTCAGATCATGTGGTATCAGAGCATGCTTGATATCAATTGCAGGTGTTGAAGTTAAGGATGGCAAGGCCAGCAAAACAATCGTGGTTCGATGAGCTTCAAGAGCTCAACCAAATGCTTCAAGTAGAGAATGCTGGATTGAAGACATTGTTGCATGTTGCAAAAGAAGAGAACCAAAGGTTGCAAGAGCAATTTCAATCCATGAAGATACAGACAGAGGAAGGCTCTACGAATGAGACGGTGATAAGACCATCTTGTGACCATGGCAACTTCACTAGTTATGGGTGCGAGCATGACAGCACAAATGCATGCACACTTTTTCAAGCAAATGAAGATGACCTACATGCATCCATAAACCAAGGAGGATTCCTAGAAGCATCTTCCACTGATTCTTCTCCCTAGGAACAATTGGACACATCTCAAGGAGCAGACCAAGGGTCCCAGTTTGAGGTGGAGGTAAATAAAACATGTATAGTTCCATTCTTGATTAATGTTAATGATTCTTTTGAAATCCGTGAACAACATACTTCTTGCATTGACTTAAAGTTGATGAGAAAAATGGGATATGAAGGAGGAGGCCTTGGAACCAATGGCCAAGGTATTGTTAATCCCATCGAGGCAGTGGTTTGGCCTTGATATGCTGGGATAGGCCATGTCCCAAAGGATGTTGGAGAAAGCTCCAAAACCATTTGGGAAGAAGACCCCAGTATAGTCACTGAGACTCCAGAGGTCAACAATTCATCAAGAGATGAAATTGTTTTAGTGCAAGGCAAGAGCACAACTTCTCATGATCGAGGATTCGAGGCATCTCCAGGTAGGGATGAGCATCAGAATGACAAAGTTGATACCAACTCTTCTTGCCAGTCTGACTCTAGAGAAAACTCACCGAGGTATAAGAAATCTCGAAACTCTAAAATGCCATTTGATTATAAGCATGTTAATCTTATAAAACAGAGCTTTTGGCATCAAAGACCATGCACGTTTTGTGGTTTGAATAACCACGTAGTGTCCTAGTGTTGGAAGAGAAAATCCTTGTGCAGGAAGGTTATGGAAACCAAGAGAAGGATGAGGATGATAGATTTATTTCCACACACGGAAAAGAGTAGGGGGAATGCATCTCTGAAGGAGAAAGGCTACTGCAGCCATTGTAGCAGAGATGGGCATCATCAGGCCACTTGTTGGGCCTTACATCCAGATCTATGTCCAAAGAGGGACAAGAAGACCAAACAAACATCTCTGAGGGAGACATCTAGTTGGGCGGTGCTGTAGAAAAATCCGCCACCAGGAGAAGACCAACTACCAGAGAAAGGAAAACTCAGTAAAGAGGACATGTTCGGAAAAATGGTCGAACAAATGGGGAAAATCCTTTTCATTTAGTCGAGAGTGTCCACCTTTTGTAAATCACATGTTGTTATTTAGCCCCCGTGGAAGGGTATTGTGTAAAAGTGATAATTGTTGATATCACTTCTTCTTTTTGGCACATGTTGATATTGTTAGGCCTTGTGAGGTAGTGTGGGTAAGGGTTTCTTATTGTATGTCCAATGGACATGAAACTTAATGTAATGAATTTTGGGGACCAAAATTCTTTTCAATTGGGAGGCGTGACTTGGATGGATCTAGGGAACATCAAAGAAGTTTCAAAAGTGTCCCAGAATGCACAACAGTGTCCTAGGAGGCTTAGAATGGCTTCAACAGGTAGAGAAAGGGAAAAAATAAAAGTTCCAAAAACTCATTTAAAATGGCATGATCGCAAAGAGAACGTCACAAGATTTCCAATGGTGAAAATGGCTCGTCAAACGAAGTTACAGATCAAAAGATATAAGCGGTCAAAGTTCTGATCAACCCAGCCCAGTCAGCAGGGATGAGTCATCATCCGTATTGCTGATGTCAACATATGTACAGATGAAATAAGCATCCGTACATCCCATGTGGAAAGAACAGAGAATGACATGTGTCATGATGACATCAGCATGATGTCAACATGCCACATGGTAGCACCAGAGGTTGTCACGTGTCACTCGAATTTGGCCTTTTCAGGGTGCCACGTGTACGAGTACAAATGTGCCACGTGGAACCACCCATAAGCTGCCACATGTATAGGATGATGACATCATGCACAAGTGGGTGAATCAGAGGCTGCCATGTGGCCCAATAGGGAGGCACCATGTGGCACCCCCGAAATGCACAATACGAACCCGTGACCAAATATTTAAAATATATATATATTAAAAAGTGCCACCAAATATGGGGAGGTTCCACTAAATGTGGCATCATATTCCACCAGCTGCCAAATTTAGCGACCACCAAATATACGCTAGAATCTTCGCCAAGTTTAACAACTCATTCGCCATTTTAGTGCCAGTTCCACTATATTTAGCAGATTCCGCCAGTTTAGTGGTTGCTCGCTAAACTTAGTAGGGGCATGCGCCAAAATGGTTTTAACTGTTTTCCAAAATGGGGAGGCCCGTGGGATTCGACCCCGGAACCTCCGCCAACCAACGTGCTAAACTTAGCTACGCCAACCAATTAGGCTAACGACCCCATTATGGTATAACTTCTTGGAAATAATATATAAACAGGGCTTCGGTTCTGAGTTCAGGGCAGTGTGTGCATTCGGGACAGAACAAATTAGTGCACAGATCACTGAGCATGTTCGTACATCCTGGTATGGACTGTACGAAATCCGTATGGCCTGTACAAATTTTGGCATGCAAACCAAGGCAAAGTTGCCTCTTGGGTCCGGAAGTGCCCCACTCGGATCGAGACGTGGAGATAGTCATTTTTAGGTAAAATGATGCCATGAACATAGTGGTGGTGTTAGTTTTGTAATCTGATCAAAATTTCAGCAGCTTAATTCCAGAATGAGTCATTTATTGCAGAGGTAGTGGCACGGTAACCGAGGCACATGTGTCTGTTGGGTCTGAAAGTGTCCGACTTGGATGGAGACGATTTGACAGTCATTTTTGGGTAATTTGGTGACACAAATTCAATGACGAGGTCTGTTTTTTCAACATAGATTTATATCAACAAGCTAAGTGTTGGAGAAGCCAATGTAAGCATGCTTTTAATTATGTTGTTTTGTCATTAGTTGTTACAACATAGAATGCGTGTTATAGGTCTGAAGGAGAAGAAAGAGGCTGCAACAAGACATGAAGATGATCTTATTCCTTCTATCTATTTGTTTATGATCTTCTTTCACATCAAATAAATCAGTTATATGTGATAGAGAAATTGTGGCACTTGCATGACAAGTGGCCAACGAAGCAGTTCTGATTCTCATGGGTTCCGAGATCTTTTGTATGGGCTGCATATTTATGTTTTGGATCTGAGCAATAGATCTAAGGCTTTTGATGGCTCCATGTTGATGGGGGTCATATTTTATTCGTCATCTTTTTATGTATTGAGTATGTGGGAATGATGTTCATGTCAGCATCATGGATGCCTCATGAGTAGAACTTGTGAAGCTGATACATTCCTGATCACATTTCGATCTCTTGTTGCTGTCACCGAAGAGGGAATTTGGCCTTACAACTTGTAAAGGAGAGACATCATTACATAGATAAGAATAAGAGGTATCCCACTGCAAGGGTGAACTTCGTTATCAAGTGAAGTTTCTTATCCATTATCTGTATTATGTTCTTATGTTGTTTTTCTATGAATTTCTGCACATAGGATGTTATAAGAAAGCATGACATATTTCACATAAGGAAAACAAAATAAGTTTCATTCACTTCGAATTCAAGTGCATAAGACTTCAACTTTACCTTTAATTGCAAATCTCTCAAGTAAAATGATCTATAACTGACCCTTTTGGAGGAGTGATAGAAACAACCAATTATTGGAAACTTATCGCTCCCGAGTTCAGATCATACGACCTGTGCGTTTTGGAGAAAGGACCTATGTAAGTGGGTTTGGGGTCTAGCATAGGCCTGGGGAGTCGATCTGACTCAGTTCTTGATCGATCCTAGACCGGGAGGTTGCACAACCCTAAGGAGAGAAAGGGGGGGTCTGCATCATATTTGACCCAATAAAAGTTCTTTTTATTATAATTATTTGTATTATTTATCATTCATGGATGATTATTCTTGAAGTACATGGGTATATTAAATTATTAGAACTAAATCTAATGTCTTTAGTCAATTTAAAGAGTCTAAAACTCTCTTGGAAAATACAACTAGTAAGAATATCAAGGTGTCGAGGACTGATAATGGTGGTAAGTTTTTTTCTACAAAGATTGATAAGTTTCATAAGGATAATGACATTGAAATACATACTAAAACTCCATATATCCCTTAGTATAATGGAGTTGCAGATGGATGGACTATGTTGATGGTGAGAGATAGGAATATGTTTAATGAAGCTACCTTAAGGAATAAGTTCTGGGTAGAAGTAGTTTCTAATACATGTTACTTTATTAACAGGTCTCCTACATCAAATTTTATGGATAAGAGCCATGTGGAGGTATAAATGATAAAGAATACCTCACTTCATTATCTTTATGTTTTCGGTTTTAGGCATATTATCATGTGCTTAAGGGGAAGCAGTCGAAGTTGGATAACAAGGCTATGAAATGTATTTTCTTTGGTGACGACACTAGTGTGAAAGGGTACAAGATTTGGGATCATATGACTGTAAAACTTTTGTATAGTAGGAGTGTTATTTTCTAAGAATTCAATATTTCTCCTACAATGGTACTGCAACCAAAAGAGGATGAGAAGAATTTGGTTATTCAACTACCATCCAATATTGAGAAACTTGAACTAGAAAATGAACAAGAAGTTCATGATAGACCTTATGAGAAGGAAGGTTCATAGACTTTAGAAGAGGAGGAAGAAAATCCACCTCAAACTTTAAGGAGATCCACTTGGAAAAGAAGGCAACCCAATAGGTATTATTATAGTATATATGAAGTCATATCTATATTTTCTTTATTTGATAAAATTTTGAAAATGGAAACAAAGATGGAATATAAGGAGTCCCAAATATTGGCCACAGATGAGGATATTTTTCACTTAGAAGAAATAATATGTGGGACTTGGTATCATTTATTGATGTATGAAAATTCATTGGATGTAAATGGGTGCTAAAAAATAAGATCAATTTAGATTGAAATGTTGAAAACAACAAGGAAAGATTGGTTGCAAAAGGATATTCCCAAGTTGAGGGGATATACTTTGGTGATATCTTTTCCTGAGTTAATTCTAAGTTAACATTTATTAGGTTTCTATTATATACTTAGAGATAGTACAAATTTATGTGGATAAAACATTCCTACATGGATATTTGAAGAAGGATATTTATATGACATGGCCAATGCACTATGTTTCTTTTGTCAAGTGATTATTTACAAATCAACATTATTTATAGACCAAAGGTTATATAAATTTTCCTTTATACCAAAAGAGATTTCAAATAATTTGAGGGTTGTAAAAATTTGTTCAAAGAGGGATAATTCAATATAGAATGGACATACCTATATTACATGGTGCCTTCTAGTATGATGCACCTTCTAATTTCATGCATTTTCCTCTGTCACACAACACATTCTAGTACGATTATGTTATACCAACAAAACACCCTCCCTGATTTATTCAATTCACTTCAAAACACCATTATTCTAAGAGAAAATATTGGCCCCCTTTATTACCTTTTTCTACTATAAAACCTTCTAAAATATTCCATGCAAATGTTAAAGTCCAATGTCCTCTTCTTTCCCTCTAGACTTGACTATTTTGGGAATTTTTTGAAGATAACTATGGCTCATCGATACACATTATATTGACAAGTTTCATGTTTCTTCGATGATACAAAGTGTATTGGAGAACATCATCTTTCCCCCACCGATACACCATATATTGAAAAAATCCCCCTTTTCTCGTCGATGCACTTGAAGCTTCCAAACACTTAGAATTTCTTTGGATTTTCTTTACTCCCTTTGAGTCTAGTGGAGGCCAATATTGTTGTTGGTGTTGATATAGATAAAGTCAATCTCCTTTCCAACACCAATAAAATGGAGTATGATCACCTTATCGACATTGATATGTTGATGTTCCATCCTCCTTTTACTGTCGATACATCGGTGCGAAATCACCTATTTTAAATGATACAATATGTATCAACAAAATTCCTCTTTCTTCACCCATACACTGTGTATCAGGGAGATTCCTCTTTCTTTGTTGATATACTATGTATCGATGAGATTCCTCTTTATTTTTCTATATGCAACACATCATCGAAACATGTTTCCTCTTATTTCAATGATACGTTGGTGGAAGATGTCTATCCATCGTTGACATGGGGCATATCGGTAGGGAACACACTTTATTTCCAAAATAGACTATATCAGCAAGACACTCACATCTTGAGGCCTCTCCTAAATTCTTCCAACTCAAATCCTTTTTGCTTCACCTTGCTTATCTATATGTAGCTTAATACTTATTTTCTTCTTATATCTTTTTACTTAGAAATTTTTTGAGTCATGGCAGGTTCATTCACGGAAGGTGTATTTTCTTTACCAAAAAACTCTATGTTATACAAACCACACTTTTCTTATTCACCACATACAAATTGCACCAAGACTTAACCATTTTCTTGATATCGTTTATGGCAGGTTCACGGGTTGTCGGACTCGTAGGTTCACTTTCTCTTCTTTTTAAGTTATCTACCACCAAAATACACTAAATCTTATGTGACCCTAATAATGGCCCTTAAATATAATCTTCTTCATATCATCGCACCGCGGGTTTGCAGGTTCCTAGACTCATGGACTCATCCTCACATTTACTCCATTCTCACCACCTCCACACCCAATTATTATATATCCATTACCTTTGTCACATTTATCGAAATCTATTTAATGTTATTCCTATGGAAAGTAACTGCTAATTGAATTTTTAAAAGGCCATTATTGATTTCATATTTCTTGAGGAAATATCACTTAATTGTACTAACTTCTCGGTCGAAAAGGGATTAATTCGTATTACTGAAGAATATTGAAGATTGTATTTCAATATTCTAAGGAATTATATGTTGAATTCGCCAACTACACTAGAATGGCCATGAGAAAGAAACATTTGTGTGGAGACACATTGAACTTGTTCGCAGTAGAAGACTAAAATTTTCACTGGTCAAGGTCTTATTGGTATTTTACAACATTTCCTCTACAAGAAAGAAATGAAAATAAGACATGGACATCGGGTATTTCTCTAATTGGATGCATTCCCAAATTTTTTGATTGCAAAGACATAATCTCCTGGTGCGTCGACAAGTTTATTCAAAATCGAAGGGAAATTATGCTACACAATGGATCCCACATCTCTTTAGCACCTTCAACTTTCAAGAAAATGTTAAAATTATTAGATCCGACTATTACATTCAAAGGAGACTAAGATAAACATTTCCTTAAGGAGAAGTACAATGGATTAGATCTTCTACAAGAATACTTATAACATCCTTCAACAATGATAGAGGATATATCCATAATTCAGGTTAGTTCATTGAAAATCCCTACTGAAAAGTAGCATGTCTTTTTACTAAAATTGCATGACAAGAGTCTACGAAAACCATTCCATGGTTGGATGTTTATATATTATATTTTACAGTACATGAACATGTGATTTTTGATTTGGGGAAAAGTATCTCTACTGAAATTTCTTTGCAACTGTCAAATTTTAAAGACACTAAGAAGTTCTACTTGGCCTTCTACTTGATATTTTCTATTACTTACTATCATATCTTCAAGCAATTGAATATAGGGAAAAGGGTAAATTGTAATGTTTATCCTATCACAATGTGGTATCAAGACCTATGGAGGAAAAAGGAGGCTCACTACTTTTATGAAGTATATTATGAATTCGTGTTTGTTTTTAAGAAGTTGTTCTTTAGAGGAAACACATCCAAACTGTCACAGGAAGCATTAACTTTTCTAAATAAGAAGGGGGTTGTAGAAGATATGGAAAAATACAATATTATAAGGATTTATTGCTCTCATGAAAAATCCCTTTATCTTCTCTATTATGTTCCAGATAGATTATTTTTTGTTGAAGTGGAAAGACAATACATGTCCTGGTTGCATTTATTCTATGAGAAAAAGAAGAAGCAATTTATCCCACTACCTTGGAAGGCCAGTGAAATATTTCTAAGAGGAGCTATTAGAATTGATGAATATGATACACGATTTGATCAATATAACATGAAATTTGTAAAATAGATTAAGGGTTTTGACCCTAATCATCTTTTTCATGATCACATGGTATCAGTTGGATTCAATATTACACTTTTTAATACTTTTATATTTTGAGAATAAGAAGGAGATAGCCATGATCCTCTGACTGAATGTATTGAAAGAAAAGCAAGTGATATTGAAACCATCATAAGTACCACAGAGAAGTATAATCAGAAAGGAAAACCCTCTAATGAAAAGAATGATTAGTCTCCTATTATTTCCCAAAATAGCACCCTATCCAAAAAGAACTCTCAGTCTACAACATCCCAACGGAAAAAGTATTCAATGAATAATTCAGATGATGGAGGTGATAAAAACCTTCCACATGTAAAATTGGAAAAATATCATAAATTGTAAGTAAAAAGAAAGAGGAATAATTCTCAACAAGAAATTGAAGAGCACATACCTGAGAGAAAGATCCATATCAAAGACATGGATTTAGAAGTTGATATAGAAAATATCCAATTCCCTTATGATGAAGAACGTGTATAGGAAAATATACAACATGTGGCCGAACTTGCTATGAAAGATGAATATTTTTCATAAGAAGAGTCATTTTTCATACATAAAGATTTATTTGATAAAGACTCAAGAAAATTGATTTTTGAAAGAACCCTTTTAAAAAATAAAAAGGGAAAAACTTGTTCTACATTTAACCTTAATAACATGCTTCAACCTAGAATCGCTAAGATTCATAAGGTTACATGAGATGCTCTGGATGTTTCAATAGATGAGAATGTTATAATTAAAGAAGGGATACAATAATTAGACTATACTTTAATGTCTCCACCAATATTAGCCACCCATGTTGCAACAGTTCAACCCGGAAAGAATTTTGAGAAAAATCCAGAGTCAAGTATAAGATTAAAAGGGACATCGAGCTTACTTGTTGCAACCAGACATTATGTTGAACAAAATATTAAGAAAATAATTTATATTATTTTATGTACATGGGATCTACCAAGTAGCTATGTTTCTTTTGGTTCCAAGATTCAAAATACAAGAGAATATTTGAAAGCTGACATTGAAAATAATGAAGGATTTTTCAAGGATGTACTTGCAACATTCATTATGAAGGTTTCAACAATGACTGAATATGAAATAAAACAAGAAGACTTACCTTCTCAAGATTGTAATAAAAAAACTAAAGGCATGTTGGATTCAAATAATTAATGTATTAAGGGAGTTATCAATTGAACTCAATGACTTAACATCAAAAAATATTGAATCTTATCCTAAACTGACTGGATTAGATCTTGCGGGAAACACCATTGAAGTAGAAGATCCAAAGCTAATATCAAACTCAATGCTTCAAACAAGACAATAGTTCAAATAAAGCATGGAAAAATTAAAGAAATTGTCAACAGAGAAGTTCAATAGTATAATTGAATACACTGAAGATGATAGTGATAATTGGCTGGTTGAATATACCAATAAAAATGAGGATATTGAAACTACATTGCAAAATATTTCAATTGACTGTAGAGAATATGAAAATGAATTGTTCAAAATCAAAGTCAAACAAGAGGTGATTGTTGCTTGTTTGCGACAATATATTGAAGAATGGTTAAAAAGGGCCTTAATCAAGATATATTTATCCCAAAATGTTTCTCATTCTAGATTAGAAATCATCCAGTTACGTTTATTCTTTCCCTGAAGAACATAACTGATTTTTTATTTTTTTCTTTCATTTTTATTTCCAAGACTAGCCTTTCTCTTCCTTTGATTCAACAACTTAGTTTTCTTCTTTAATTTTTAATTTTATGGTCCACGAGAGCCCCAATCCCAGTCCTTTTGGACAAATGCATTAATTTTTCGTCAGACTACAAAGACTTTATCATTTTTTAGAAAATCCCAGAGGACCAATTTGGGGTTAGTTTTGACTGTATCTTTGAACTCTAAGTATTTGAGGATAAGATATTTGAAATTTACTCATAAAAATCTTATTTGATTCTAATGAAGAACTCTTTTAAGTTTCTTTGATATATGATCCATCTGTTTTTTTTCCCTATAAATGTGATCAAAAATATTTTATGAATGTGAGATTTGTTTTTCTATTTCTTACTATATATATATATACACACACACACACTTCATGAGTGAAGGTTCCTAGTCCTTTTCTCAAGAAATGTTGGTATATATATTCATCTTTTTTTTATCTTAATTGAGCAATAATATTTTTGTAGTTTTCTATATAACACTATCCCATTTATATATATTGTCCCTAAAAATTTAGAGAAAATATTTTATCCAAAGAGGAGTACCACCTCTATAAAAACGCAAGGAGATTCATATCCTCGTGAGGTTGTTGTTTTGGTCTTAACATACTCAAACATCAACATTTTTGGTGACCATATTGGGGAGCAAAGATAAAATATGGTTTTAGACTAGAATTCTTTATGACTCAGCCTCAACCTAATCAACCCTAGTTACAAATTAGATTGGGAAATCAAAGAAGCATTTTTCATTAATTGTATGATCTGGTACTCACAACAGCCTAGACTCGAGAATAACTTGAAATATCTCGGTATACTCTTGTCCATGAAGAAGAAAAAGAAATCATAAGAAGAAAATTAAAAACAAGGGAAGATAGAGTTTGAAACTGGAAAAATATAAAGGCCCAATAATAAGGAGAACAATCAAACAACTTGAAAAAATCGGAGAAAATTCAAGTTTTAAAGAAGAAAAATATCAAATTATGGCAAACAGATAAGAAATAAACCAATATCCTCTTGAGAATCGAGAACCAAGAAGACAAAGAATTCCATGGAGAAGGGTTAGAAATATCCCTTTAAATCTTTATGGTGAGCAACATCAATTGTCGACCCTCCCATAATGGTTATTTCCAACATTCCCAGGAGATGGATCAGTTGATCCAAAGAAACACATGGAAATTTTTTTGAGCCTGTATGAGATTCATTTGGTTGAACATGATGATGTGATGGTTTGATTGTTTCTTCAGACATTGACAGACTAAGTCCATGAATGGTATATGTGTCTTACAATAAATTCAATTTCTACTTTTGATGATTTAGAAGGCATGTTTCTAACTATGTATGCTCTTCCAAAATCATATCATACTCTACTTACAGAATTCACCCAAATCCATTTGAAGTAGGGTGAAACGATCGGGGATTTTAATTTTTTATTTTTACACTATCAAATTCAGGTCATTTTGCAATGGTTATTTTGACGCTCTAGCGACGTTATGTCGTGGATATTGCGACGAATCTTGAGTCTCCTAAACGTTGTTTAGTGTGACGTGGCATGTGCGACAAACCTGGATAAACGATGCAATCGCGATGATAGTAGGGAAGTTGTCATGTTTGTGACAAAAAAATAAATTCCGTCGCTAGAACGACTAAGTAAAGCAATTGTCAAAAGAGTGACACAACAGGGAAATCATTGGAAATGAGACAATGTAGAGATATCGTCACAAGAGAGACAATAAAGAGAGATCATTGCACACTCGACAATATAGGTAAAGTAAGTAAAATGTTTGCAACGAATTAGCTTTCGGAGTGGTTGTCGCAACAGCGACACACACAGGGGATATTGCGATGAACTTGTTATACAATTTTCATGCTTTGTATAGAAAGTTCATTGCAAGATTTGTACGGGTCATCAAAAGAGTGACGAAAATAGGGGATATTGCAACAAAATTTCTATACAAGTTTCGTTATTTGTATATCAAGTTCATAGCAAAATTTCTATGGTGCATCGAAATTGTGACGACAATAATTTATTTTAAAAAAAAATTAAAATTTTATTTTTGAGAAAAAAAATTAAAATTTTATTTTTGAGCAAAAAACATAAAATTTTATTTTTGAGCCAAGTATAGAAGGTGCTATGATTGCACACTAAAGAGGTCATCCAAGTGAAGTTTTTGGTTGGTTGGTTGAGTCATTTGGCTGGCCCGATTGTTCAAACTAACTATCTTCTTAAAACAATTACACAATTATATCAAAAAACAATACTCTAACTTAGATTTAGATATTTAACATCTCCCTGGCCTCAAAGCCTTCTTTGTCCTAAAAAGGTGAGGAAAAATAAATACTCAAACCTTCCAAAGAAATTATTGCTTTGTTGTTCAAATAAACTCCGATGGCCTTATATATGATTTTATATTTTTTCTTTTATATTTACTCATGGGTTATACATTTTAATATGGTGCCATTAAATACCTTCTTAAAAACACATGCTTGAGGTGTTTCTAGCTAAATTTCTCATGTTACCATTTAAATTCTCACCAAAGGAAAGTCCCACCCTGCGTGGGAGAGATTGAGGAAATAGATAGGGAAGCCACCCACTATCACCTTAGTGCCATTGCCTCTACATTTCTAGGCCATGGTTTCTAACATAAGGAGGGTTTTCCTAGGGGGCTAATACTAAGTCCTATCATTGCATTTCTAGACAGGTGAGGACAAGGACTTTGTTTGAC
>JZKD02S2353766.1:125832-147949 GCA_000966675.3 Picea glauca | reverse complement strand
TTTCTCCATCCAAAGGTCAATAGGGACAATGTAAACACAAAACTGGGTCAACCCATTGAATTTTCTTGTAATATCATTGAGGACAAAATATTGTGAAGGAAACTCCAACTATGCAAATGGTTTGGAGTTATATGACACAGACCCCCTTCTCTAGACCCATAGGTCGGGATCTGCACAGGATCTTTTCCTTTCGACTCGAGAGCTCGACTGGCTCCTCTATTTCCCTTTCGGGAAATCTACCCACAACAACACTTTGAGAAAAATTCTCTCTTATTTCAGGATATCAGATTTCGCGATTTCGCGAATCCCTTGGTCGAGCGCCTTACCTCTTCGACCTCCAAAACCCGAAATACTTAACCACTTGACCCTTCCTGATGTCAATTTTGGCTTTTTGGCTTTTGCAAATTCGGGAGTTGCGATGTCGTGCAACTCTACTCCTTGACTCTTGAAATCCCGAAACCCAAAATAGTACGTCACATCGTTGTTTCACAAACTCGACGGGAAGTCTCCTATCCTTCCACGTGTCACCTTCTCTTCATTTTGGGTTTTATCCCCTACTGTGTCCTAATATCTCTCCCTCAAGAATTCCAAAACCCCCAACTCCAACCTTCCACTTCTCTGCTCTACACTGATGAGAATCCTTTCAGACTTCGGGTATTTGATATGTCAAGACCCAAACTTACAACTCATACTTCCGAAGTCTGAAACTCCGAAATGATCTGACGGCCCCGAAAATCTTGATCAATGATTGACGTTAATCTAGGCTATCCAAAGGATGGATTTGTCCTGATCATTATCCCTCTCGTAGCTTCTGTAGATCCAACGATCCCCCGCTGTTTCGGGATTCTCCTCGAAGAATTTCGATCGTCCAAACTTTTCCTCAAAGAACTAAGGTTCTAACTTGGCCTCTACACGATGACCAAAGACTCCTCTTCTGCTCTTCAACACCTTGAAGGCACAAAATCTCCTAAGCTTCCTTTCACAACTCAAGCCTCCTAAAAGACTTTTTCACACACTCCTTACGACACTTACCCAAATACGTCTAAGTATTTGATTTCTTTTGACTCTGTGCAACTCCCTGTGACAACAGTCTTCAACCCTCTCCTTGGTTTACAAGTTATGAACTTCCAACCAGCCTGCACACACCTTACACGGCTTCTATGCCTGACTTTCACTTCCACGAGAAATGAGAACAACGGTATCCCTCCTGAGCTTTCAGAGATGAACTCTGAACCCGTCAACGCACTCCTTGCGAACACTCCACTGCACTCCTTGCAGGAACTTTTACTCAAGAAGAGAAACAATTGAAACTCATTTCCCTACTCTCTCAAACTTCAAGTAACCAACATGAAATCATGCATACATAGCATAAAAGCAAATGTACCACATAAAGAGTAAAACAACCATGAGCATAACATTTAACATGTATACACAGAAAGCATTAGAACACCATGAGTCTGAATCAAAGCTTCATATATTAATCCTAGAACTTTTGTACATGGGATCTTCTACACAACTCTCTGCTTCTTCTCTTCTCTATGCTCTATTCTCAATTGATAATGTTGCCAATGTTACAAATGACACAAGATGAGGATGTCTATATTCAGTTTTCCCTCCTATGCTCTAAACTATTTAATCTGCATTTAAATCTACCTACTTACATTAACTGCCTATAAATGCCTCTACACCTTACAGATGAGAGTGGATCACTCAAGATCTATTTACAATATGGAAGTATGCACTCTTTTAACAATTACATTAATGTTTCAAAACATTTCAAAAAAATGTGCGCTGGTGCTTTCCAGCAGTCTTCTGTCTCCACGCTTGCTTGCTGCTTGCGATGCTGCTGCATCATTACTCCCTCGCTTGAAAATTTTCATGAACTCTTGTTCATGAGATCTTGTACAGTCTGGCCGTGTTTTTGAATGTCTGCTTCATTCTCCCAGCTGGCATATTCAACTAGATATCCCTTCCACTTGACCAAGTATTCGAAATATTCTTTTCTCCTGGTTTACTTGCTGACTCTCTTGTCAAGTATACTCTCCATCTGCAGCTTTCCAGCTATAGGCATTTGTTTATCCCACTGAACCTCTGTCTGTTCATTGTCTACTCCTGCTTCTCTAGCTTTGTCAGGGTACAAATATGAGATGTTGAATATTGGTGAAATTCCGATCCCATCGGGTAATTCAATTTCATATGCATTTGCCCCAAATTTCCTTAAGACATTGCATGGTCCAATTTTCTTCATTTTCAGTTTGTTATATGTTCCCCTTGGGAACCTCTCCTTCCTCAAATGTGCAGGAATCAAATCACCAACTTCAAATCGAAGTTCTCTCCTGTGTTGATATTCTCTGTGCTTATACTCTTGGTTCAAGTTCTGCAATCGCTCCTTCACTTGGCTGTGAAGTTCTTTCATTGCTTCTGCGAAATCTTCTACACTAGCACTTCTAGTTTCACTCTGTTCTGAACCTTTCAATTCAGAAACTCCCCTGGGTTGCATTCCATAAACAACCTAAAATGGACTCTGTCCCATGCTTCTATTGATCAAATCATTATAAGCAAATTCTACCTGTGGTAGAATGTGATCCCACTGACTGTGATGTTTAGTCACTAGGCTCCTTAGCAAATCTCCCAAGCTTCTGTTTACAAATTATGTTTTCCCATCCATCTGAGGATGATATGTTGAGATAAATGACAAACTTGTCCCCAGATTCTTCCATAAATACCTCTAGAAATGTCCCACGAACTTGGTGTCTTGATCTGAAACTATACTCCTTGGTAAGCCGTGAAGTCTGACAACTTCTTTGAAAAACAGGTTCGCAATGTGAGTTGCGTCACTGGTTTTCTGACATGGTATAAAGTGTGCCATTTTTGAAAATCTGTCCACTACCACAAAGATTGAATCAAACTGTCGTTGTGTTCTTGGCAATCCCAACACAAAATCCATGCTCACTGCATCCCATGGCCTCTCTGGTATGGGTAACGGATGATATAATCCTGTGTTATGTTTCCTTCCCTTTGTGTGCTAACAAATTCTACATTTTTCCACAAACCTTTTGACATCTTCTCTCATCCTTGGCCAAAAATACGAGCCATTCAACCTCAAGAACATCTTATCATGACCGAAATGTCCGACCAATCCTGCACTGTGTTTCTCTTTCAGTATATTCTCCCTCATGGAGCATTTTGGAATACATAATTGATTACCTCTGAATAATAATCCATCCTAGATCATATATTCAATCCATTGACTTCTATCCCTGAGAATTGGATTCTCAGATGCCTCATATGCCTCTTTGAAATCTGGATCATCTCTGTACATATCCTTGAGGTTATCAAAACCCAAATTTCTGACTCTGAACTCCTGCACCAGTAAACATTTCCTGCTCAAAGCATCAACAACTTTGTTAGCAGTTCCTAAAATATGTTTAATTACAAAAGTAAAATTCTGCATGTATTCACCCCATTTTGCATGCTTCTGGTTCAATTTATCCTACTGAGTTACAAATTGTAAGGCATTATTATCACTATACAAAATGAACTCTTTAGTAATCAAGTAGTGCCTCCACTTCTTCAGTGCTTGTATGAATGCATAAACTTATTTGTCATATGTGGACTACTTAACCTTCGCCTCATTCATTTTCTCACTGAAATATGCGACTGGCCTGTCATCTTGACTCAAAACCACTCCAATTGAAAAACCACTAGTGTCACACCTGACCTGAAACGTCTTACTGAAATCTGGCAACACTAGAATTGGTTGTTAAGTAATCTTCCTCTTTAACACATTGAATCTTTTCTCTGCATCTTCTGTCCAGTGAAAAGATTTATGTATTTTCTTCATTGTGTCCATCATTGGTGCGCTAATTCCACTGAAATTCCTGATGAATTTCCAATAGAAACTAGCCAATTCATGAAAACTTCGAACTTTAAAGATACTCTTTGGTGATGGCCAATTCTTAATCACCTCCACTTTATCTGGATCCATCTTCAACTTATTTGTAGAAATAAAAAACCCCAAATAAATGAGCTTTGTCTTCATGAATGAGGATTTCTTCATATTTATCAGCAACTTCTCTTGCTATAGCCTCTTCATCACTGTAGCCAAATGCTTCAAGTGTTTTATTTCTGTTCTACTAAAAATTAGTATGTCATCAAGATATACAATGACGAACTTTCCAATGAACTCCTTTAGGACTTCATTCATCAACCTCATGAAAGTACTGGGCGCATTTGTTAAGCCAAATGGCATAACAAGCCATTCATACAGCCCCTCATTCATCTTGAATGTTGTCTTCCATTCATCACCTTCTCTCATACGAATCTGATGATATCCACTTTTCAAATCAATCTTCGAAAAAAAATTTGCTCCACTCAAACAATCCATCAAATCATCCATCCTTGGCAATGGAAATCTATACCTGATAGTTATCTTGTTAATTGCTCTTGAGTCTGTACACATCCTCCAACCTCCATCTTTCTTTGGACTGAGCACTGTTGGAACAACACATGGACTCAAGCTTTCTCTAGCCAACCCTTTGTCCATTAAGTCCTGGACTTGTCTTTTGACCTCTTCATTCTCCTATGGTGTCAATATGTACACTACTTTGTTTGGTAAACTGGCTCCAGATATGAGATCAATGTGATGACTCCCACTTATGATGGGTGGCAGCAAACGAGGTAGTTCGTCCACTACTATATCAACAAACTCCTCCAGTAACTTATAGATTTCCTTTGGTAAATCATCCACCCTCGTATTAGTTAAAACAATCCGAGGTTTTCTAACCACAATGAATTGTGGATCTTCCTTCTTCTTTACCTCCTTAAGAAGTTCCTTCCCACTTATGAGAAGTACAGTGTTGCTTACCTCTTTTGTCACTTCTTTATCCTTGATTAGAAACAACATGTGAGTTTTCCCATTCTTTTCTAGGGTGTATGTGTTCTTTCTCCCATCGTGAATCACATTCCTGTCATATTGCCATGGTCTACCCAGCAATAGATGACAAACATCCATGGGAATGACATCACACAATATCTTATCGTTATATCCTCCTATTTTAAATTGAACTAAACATTGTTTAGTGACATTTACCTAATGTCCTTTTTGTAGCCATGAAACTTTGTATGGACTTGGTGTTCAATAGTCTCCAGCTCTAGCTTTTCTACCATCTCCATAGAAATGATATTTTTCGTGCTACCACTGTCCACGATGACCTTGCATACCCTGTCTTTGGTCTTGCAAGCAGTCTGAAAAAGTCTGTTCCTTTGGATTGGGTTTTCTACTTCCTTCTCTGGCATCAAGAGAAATTTCCTCATCATCAGTGATCTTCTGCCTTCAGCATCTTCTGCTTCAACATTCCACCTTTGTGCTTTGGCCATGTGAGTCTCACCACCTTATTTCTTCTTATCTAGACATTCATAAGACTTGTGTCCATTCTTTCCACATGTGAAGCATTTTATTACTCCACCTCTACCTCTTCCTCTTCCTCTAGAATGAGGAAAAGTGTTATTATCAGCATACTGTCCTCTCTGTTCGACATACTTCCCTCTTTGTGAGCTTCCACCTCTCTCAGTTTGAGGTTGAGGTTTCTTCCACTCTTCCTTAGGCTTCTGATTCCTATCTTGGACAACTATTTTTCCTCTGGGATGACTTCTGCCTTGGCCTCTTTGACTTTTCTTTCAGCTCAGCTTCTCTTCATCCTCCAGAGCCATATGATGAGCATCTTCCACTGTTCGGATGGTCATCATGCTCATCTCATCCTGAATTTCGTATCTCAGACTATTCATACACCTGGAAACCTTTTCATAATCACTTTCACGATGACCTACTCTGATGTTTAGCCTGTAGAATTATTCAGTACACTCTTTTACTGACATCAGCTTCTGTCTCAAATTCTGCATTCTTCGAAATAGAGTAATTTGGTAATCCGTGGGGATGAATTTCGCCTTCATCTTTGCGACCATTCTATCCCAACTCTTGATTTTATTCTTACCTTTGTAGCCTCTGTCAACTTGTAGTTCATCCCACCATAATGTTGCATGTCCTTTAAGTCTTGTGACATCATGTTTGACCTTTTTGTCTTCCTTGACATCTTCATAGTCAAAATACATGTCCAGAGCTCTAATCCAGTCTAGAAGATCTTCAACATATAGGTTTCCCTCATATACTGGAATGTCCATTTTTCCCTAGCACCCATCCTTGCAACAGCCCTAAGTAGGCGTTCATTTGTTGTATCCTCTGCTGCAACTTCTTCTTTTTCATGTTTGGCTTCATTTTCACTTCTAGAATTACTGATATCCCCAGCATCGGCTGCATGCCTATGCGCTATTTCCATAGCATCCATCCTAGCATGTAAGTCACACACATCTCTTGCCTCTAGTGGATCAGGTAATTGCCTGCCCCTTCTTCTTGGAATTTCCCTTTCCTTTGGTGGATCGGGTGTTTGTCTGTTTCTTCTTCTTGGTGGCATGGCCGTAAAATTCCTCCTTTCTCTGCTATAGAAAGAAAAGAAAATTTTCATAGGCTCTGATACCAAACTTGACGCAGACCCCCTTCTTTAGACCCACAGGTAAGGATCCACACAGGATCTTTTCCTTTCAGCCCGAGAGATCGACTGGCTCCTCTATTTCCCTTTCGGGAAATCTACCCACAACAACACCTTGAGAAAATTTCTCTCTTATTTCAAGATTTCGGATTTCACGATTTTGCAAATCCCTTGGTCGAGCGCCTTACCTCTTCAACCTCCAAAACCTGAAATACTTAACCACTTGACCCTTCCTGATGTCAATTTCGGCTTTTCATCTTTCACAAATTTGGGAGTTACGATGTCATGCAACTCTACTCCTCGACTCCTGAAATCCTGAAACTTGAAATAGTATGTCACCTCGTTGTTTCACAAACTCGATGGGAAGTCTCCTGTTCTTCCACGTGTCACCTCCTCTTCATTTCTGGTTTTCTCCCCTACTGTGTCCCGATCTCTCTCCCTTGAGACTTCCGAAACCACAAACTCCGAACTTCCACTTCTCCGCTCTACATTGATGAGAATACTTTTGGACTTCAGGTATTTGATATGTCAAGACCCAAACTTACAACTCGGACTTTCGAAGTCTGAAACTCTGAAATGATCTGACGGCCCCGGAAATATTAATCAATGATTGATGTTAATATAGGCTATCCAAACAATGTCTCTATCCTGACCGTTATCCCTCTCATAGCTTCCACAAATCCAATGATCCCCGTTGTTTCGGGATTCTCCTCGAAGAATTTCGACCATCCAAAATTTTCCTCAAAGAACTCTGGTTCTAACTTGGCCTCTACACGATGACCAAAGAATCCTCTTCTACTCTTCAACACCTTGAAGGCGCGAACTCTCCTGAGCTTCCTTTCATAACTCAAGCCTCCTAAAATACTTCTGCACGCACTCCTTACGACACTTCTCCAAATACGTCTAAGTATTTGAGTTCTTTTGACTTTGTGCAACTCTCTGCGACAACAGTCTTCAACCCTCTTCTTGGTTGACAAGTTTTGAACTTCCAACCATATTGCGCACACCTTGCACGTCTTCTATGCCTAACTTCAACTTCCACGGGAAATGAGAACAATGGTATCCCTCCCGAGCTTTCAGAGATGAACTCTGAACCCGTCAACGCACTCCTTGCAGGAAGTTTTACTCAAGAAGAGAAACAATTGAAACTCATTTCCTTACTCTCTCAGACTTCAAGTACCCAACATGAAATCATACATACATAGCATAAAAGAAAATGTACCACAGAACGAGTAAAACAACCATGAGCATAACATTCAACATGTATACACAGAAAGCATTAGAACACCATGAGTCTGAATCAAAGCTTCATATATTAATCCCAAAACTTCTGTACATGGGCTCTTCTACACAACTCTCTGCTTCTTCTCTTCTCTATGCTCTATTCTCAATTGATAAGGTTTCTAATGTTAAAAATGATGCAAGATGAGGGTGTTTATAGTCGGTTTTCCCTCCTACTCTATAAATTGTCTAATCTGCATTTAAATCTACCTACTTACATTAATTGCCTATAAATTCCTCTACACTTTACAGATGAGAGAGGATCGCTCAAGATCTGTTTACAATATGGAAGTACACACTCTCTTAACTATTACATTAATGTTTCAAAACATTTCAAAAAAATGTGCCTTGGTGCTTTCCAGCGGTCTTCCGTCTCCACGCTTGCTTGCTGCTTGCGATGCTCCAACATCATTATACAACAACTTCACTTGAAGTGATTTTTGTTTTGTTTTTAGGGTGTGTTTATCCCACACACCTTATTGGATATATGTGGGGGATAAACTGGGTCTTTTCTCATAGACACAATGCTCCCTTGGACATCATTGAAGTTGTTTTAAAGGGACAAATTAGTTGACATATGGTCAAAACTCTCTAATTGTTGCCATTATCGTTCCCTCTAATCGACAAAGTGAAGATTTGAATTTATGTCAGCATTAGAACAATGAGTGTTTATATCATGAACCTCTATATGGTTTAACATGACCATGAGAAGAATAAAGTATGAAAATATGAAGAAAGTCTTGAAATCTTGAATAACCATCCACATATTGTAGACATGAATATTAAGATGATGCACATGTGTGAAAGAGTAAATGTTTGACATTGCCATTTCCAACCCCTCATGTTTAATCCTTAATGTTGTTGAAGAAACAAAATAAATTTCATGGAACTAAAAACATTAAACTATTTCCAAAATTGTGCCCTCTAATCGACAAAGTGAAGATTGGAATTTATGTCAACATTATAACAATGAGTGTTTATATCATGGACCTCTATATGTATTAACATGACCATGAGAGGATTAAAGTAGGACAATATGAAGAAAGTCTTGAAACCTTGAATAACCCTCCACATATAAATTGACAATGGCAATGTGATTTTGTTTCTTTGTCATGTGAGACACAATGAAAAGAAGGGTAATGATCTGAAAAACTATTATAAAATGTTTGACATGGCCATTTCCAACCCCTCATGTTTAATCCTTAAAACTTATTATTGCATCTTCCCAAAAATTTCTTTTTGCATGCTGCACCAAGTTTAAAGTTTGCACATTGCTTGGAAAAGATGCTCGCCACACGTCACATGTCACAAGACTTTCAAAGTTGCATATATCATGTCAGAATATTTTGGAAGTTGCATATTGCATATTCAAGTTCTATTTGTTGCCTAGACTCCATATCCCAAGCACAAGGCACTAGGTCTTGCTTTCATTCTCATGTCTTGAATCAAGGAGTATTGAATCAATATATACCAAGTCTTATTAGAGAAGCTGAAATTATCATTAAGTGTATAACAAAATTACATTCACAAATATATACAAGCCATAGAAATAGCCTTGTGTATATTATCAGATGAAAAAGTACCCATAATGTCAATGCATTATATGCATCATTATATGTTCATCTATATAATGTACTTCTAACTTTCTTATAAAATTATTACATGACATAATGAATTTCTTTTAGTCTTCTTTTGTGCTTTCGAGGTCTTAAGTAGTTGATCCATCTCCATGTCTTCATTTACTGGGTGCTCTTCAACAACGGATATTGTTTCATTCCTTTCACGTCGAGCACATCTGGTCTCGTGCCCATGGCATGGATGCTGTTGTGAGGAGCCATCACCTACAAAAATAAAAAATATTAAAACTATATGGCCAATTTTTAAATATCATTGAAGTAGTTCACTAATATTAAAAAAAAACTTTGCAATGTAATTATTTACCTAGTCCTCTAGTCGACACCATTGGAATGACTGTCAGCCTGTTCACATGATCTTCAAGTCAAGGAGGATCAACTATGACATTATCTACCATTGAAACGTCAAAATTTATAAGTACAAAATTATGAAGTATATGATTAATATATAGACAGGGCCTCGGTCACATGAACATCTTGGGGTTGCACCTCACTGGGATGGGGTTGCTGGGGAGAACCATGATCTTCTGGATGCATTGCACTATCAATGCTCTGTTGTCTAGTACTAATGGTTTCATTGATAGTGTTGCTCCCCTGATTAAAACAAAGTAAGACATTAAATTATGGGCAATATCAAACATTTAAGTATTTTATAAGTAATGAAAGGTTAATGTGGACTGATTTTTATTTACCTTATCCCGCAAATTGGATCTTGGGGTCTGCCCCATGCTTTTCCTATGGTCAACCATGGCTTTATAACCATACTTGTAACCAAGTTGGAGGTCTTCCTCCATGGTTTTAGTTCTGAAGTCGTCGCCCTGCATTGCATAAGGGTATGGTTTTTTAATGTTTTTGGTTGCAGTTACCTAAAAGTTTTAAGGTGATACAAATAATATCCTTAAGATGTTTGGATACTTACAATTCGTGACTATATCCTCGAGTAGCCACCTTGGCCTAGCTTGTGTTGGCCATTTTTGGAAATCCTTCCTTTGGTTGCCTTTGAAGTGTCAGGCAACCTATCATCAAAATTTTCAAGTATGTTATATATGACCACACTTTTATTTAGATCTAAAGAAAAATAAAGCTGGTATTGAAATCAAAATATTGTAATTTACCTTGGTGTACGAGATATTTGTTCTCCTGATTTTTTCAAAATCTTCTCTTTTGCATCATCAATGCTCACCTTCCACTCCCTCTTTGGAATTGAGGGAGGATGCTCATACCTAGGATTTCCTGCCAAGATTCGTCTATAAACATCCCGCGTATATTTTAAATATTCACTAGCTGCAGAGGTGACCATGTTTTTATTGAACATGTCTACTCCAAAGAGGCCTTCAAGATAATCGATAAGTTCCTTTTTGAGGTTGGAATTCTAGAAATTCCACCTCATGCGTAAGGTTGCCCCAAAAATCAACAAGGCCTTGCTCTCTAGGTGCCTATAAAAAGGTCATTTCCTACACACAAAAAGATATGATCATTAATTTAAAATTAATAATCTAGATGATTTCTATATGAGAAGGACAACATTAAACGATTAAAATATGAATTAAAACTACCTGGGAGTCTTGATTGTTTTAATGGAAGTCCATTATCATCAACCAAAAATGTGCACGGAAGGGTCCCCGTGCTTGTCACATGTCTAGCTCTAGGAAATGCAACCATCTTAGCCACATCACCATGAGCCTCATCTATGCCACCATCTCTAGAATATGATCGAGGTGTGGATGTCTGGTGGTGTGTGTCATGGCTCCTATCTAAATTAGGTGTGGAAGATGGAGAAGTAAATAGTACTATAGTAGCTATATGACTGCCTGCATCAGGACTCTATAGCATCTCTGTAGCACCACTACTACCAACACCGGGCTGAACAGGCTCCAAAAATGTCTTTATAAAAAAGAAAATGTTTTTCCGTGAGATAATGTAAAAGTTAAAGAACAAAGTATCATAATTGAACATATGAGTACATTAAAAAAAAACACTTTAAATTATGATTATTACCTTATATGTGTCAAGTTGTGACATAAGGAGCTTGATCTTTGCTTTGACGTCGAGATTTTGATCTGGACGATCTAAGAAGCTAGAAAGTTCCTTGTTAGCTTTAATGATCTTTTTTTTAATTAAGACCATCGGATCAGTGGATGAATAAAACCCCTCCTCATCGGTGGAATCATGATCAACATCGCCTATGGACTACATATAATTTCAACAAAAACAATGTTATTTCAATAAAATTATATAAGAAAATAATAAAAATAACGTAAAATGAAAGTGGAAATTGATAATCATTTACATGTTCTGTCGATGGCCCTTTTCCATGATCATCCTGCCACATTATAATATAATTAGAACCCAAAAATATTTAAAAAATTGTTAATGATAACAAAAAAACAATGTTAAAGATAATATTTACAACAATGTTAAAGATAATAAAATAATATACTGCAATAAGTAGAGGTTTCTTAAAGAGGTGTTGCATAAGAACCTGCACACTATTAGTCAATGTTTCCATTTGATTCAAATGGTAATCCAATAATAACTCTTCTTTGGGAGCTATCTTTTTTATTGCACACAGGACTACCCAATTCTCTTCACGTCCCTCATATATGAAATTCGGTTGTTTGTTTGTTGTCCCAGGTCATGTGTTGTTTATAAACTCTGCGATATTGTCGGAAGCTTTAGGCCTTCCATTAATATAGACAGTCTCTCCCTTATTTTTATCCTTGTTTATTAGTTGTATATAATTTGTGGCAAGTGCATATCTCCGCATACTTCACATATACTGGACCAGCCACATCCAATCATTATAATTGTAACACTGTCCAACATAGTCCATCAATTCAGTTACTTTATTGTATTTTACAATTATTCCATCCATGGAAAATAGCCCCATACCATGCAGGGAGGATGCTGCAATGCAGTATGTCCTATTGTTGACAACGAAGTCAACATCTATAGCAGGTAGTTCCTTAGGTATCCATTATTTCACCAGATGCTTATACCTGAGTGGAACCTCTATGTCTCCTATGCTTTCATCATCATAAGAGCATGATCCTCCTTTGGTAAGAAAAAAAATTCATGTGTATACAAAATTTAATTCTGACTTTTTCACCTCTAGTCCTTATTTTCTTATCATATCTACTAGATGCAGTCGCATTTCCAGTTTCTATTTTTCCTAATCTTTCCTCACTCGACGAAGAAATATTTGACAGGTACCTGTTTGGTTGTACCTTCAGTTGCATGTGCACGTGTTGTTAGTTAGTAGTCCATAATCATCCTAATTCTAATTTATGAACTTTTTTTTCTATATTCAAAGTTCTAAATAAAATTTTTATATCTTTAGTTTTGGATCACAGGGGCTTCACCTTTTTGACCAAGAACTTATCATGTAAATCATTCATAAAGGGGGGTTTTTAATTATGAACCCACATGTTGTGAATATATGTTGTGCGTAAAACATTGAAAATAACAATGTAATAAAGAAAAAATTATACAAATCCTTTTTTTATAAGAGGAATGTCACATAAGGATTTCGAAGTAAAATACAACATTTGTTTACATGATCTAGGTTCCTATTCATGCCCCCCTTCATTGGACCAAAAGAAAAAAACGATTCAAAAATCCATCCTCTCCTCTTTTTAAGAAAACATGATTCAAATATATCCTCTCCTCTTTTTAGTCCTTGCAAAGCAAGGACTATAATAATCACGTCAAGCGAATAATTCATATGTATAGAACATGTAACAAAAAAATATTTAAGTTATGGTAAAGTTATAGAATTTTGTATTTTCCGCCATATTAATTTTTTTCTTGAGTTGTACAAATTGTGTAGTTTTTAGTGTTCTCTAAATAAGATGGTCTCTATCCCTATGGCCATTGATGGTCTCTCTTGAGATGGTCCCCACAATCTAAGGAATACCAAGAAAACAATGTGTTGCATTTGTCAAGATAATACCCACAATACATTTTAATGTTAGGACAATGAAAGAAACAAGCCAAAATATTAGACAATATATCACATACAAACAATATACAAGAATTAGGTTGCACAGGGTGAAGAGGGGTTGGCGACTATATAATAAGAGGTGTCTATGGTGAAAGAATAAGAGGTCGAGGTGGTCGACATGGAGGATAAGGCGGATATTAAGAAGGTTTTGTTTTACCTTTATTGGGAGCAAGAAAAGGGAAGGGTGCACTTTTGTGAAAAACCCCTCAAATAAAACCTGGAAGGAAAGAAAACAATATGTACTCATATTTGACAATACAAAAAGAATATGTTAATGAATCCATATCAATTTTAAGAAAATTGGATAAAGAAGAATAATTTCAAGGCTCTGCTTGAATATTTGGATACATCAAGTGAGGACGAATCCATATCAATGATGATAGAATTGATGACTATATTGGATGCATCATGTTGTTGTTGGATGTGAAGAATTCTACTTGTTAGTTACCTTAATTTACCACCTCATCACTTGGTCAATGTGTCATTCCACCATTGGATGTGAAGAATGCCAAATTTCAACTATCCTTGTTGCCACCTCATCATATAGTCCTTTTGTCAAAATGTCATTAGATGTGAATAAGGATCAAGGGGCGAAGATGGGTTAATTAGTTAGCTCTGGTTACCACTTGGTCCGCATGTCATGTTTTCATTGGATGTGAAGAATTCCACTTGTTATTTAGACATGGTTTCCACCTCATCACTTGGTCCATGTGTCACATCATCATTGGATGTGAGGAATGCCACATATTAGTTAGCCTAGGCTATCACCTCATCACCTAGTACATTTGTCATGTTGTCAATGAATGTGAAGAAGGGTGTAGGGACAAATATGGATGAGATGGATGGAGCATGGAGGATGATCTCTAAGGTGGACAACCATGTGCACGGTTGATGATATCTAATACAAAAAACGATTTTTATAATGTTGGTCTATAACTTCCTATATTTTATTGTATAGATTTTATTTGAGGATTTCCTTAATAAGTGGACAAACTCAACCTTTATGGTGAGTCTATTTTTCGATGAGGAAAAATTTTGCCTCCAATCTACTCATTTTCTCGAAATTCTAATGATGTGGTTTATTTCAAAATGAGCCAAAACTCTTAATAAAAAAGTTCAATAATAAAAATTGCCATGTCTTTACCTATGTTTGAAATCAGAAATAAGACTTATGAAAAGTCTTAGATTATAAATTCCATTTCCAAGAGCTCATTTAGTGAATTTTTTACCTTTTGACATTATTTTTCTTTCAACATTTGTTTGAAAGATTACTTGTCTTGCCACAATGATGATGAGTCCAAAATATGGTGCACTTTTGGAAAAATTATGAAGCATAAAAATATGTTTTTTTTGGTGATACATATAGAATTATATGGTCTATTACCCTTCATTTTGGTATAGGGTAACAACCCTAGTGAATTTATTCACTAGCCTTTGGATTTTTTATCAGCTGTAGATAATTGAGAAACCTACTTAGTTCCATGTATCTTGTTAAGGTATAGAATTTCATGGCATATTTGTTGATCGATGATGCAATACTTGATGTTGCATGGCATCTTGTTGAGTTTGGGCATGACATTAGTTTCATTCATATTTTTGGGCATCTTCACATTTCCCAATGTAATTCACATTTATCGAGGTAATTCGTGATTCCCAAAGCATTGATAAGAAATGTTTTTGGCTATTCTTGGTTAACCAAATCTTCTCATGCCTTGGCACATTCCAAATTTATGAAATCTCACCTTATTAACTCATTTTGAGACATCTGTCACATCAATTGAGGAGATGTCCACCTTGGAGTTTGCATGAAGGTTTCATTTGGAATGTGTGGGTTTGTTCAACCATCCACTAAATTGGAGAGGACATTGGAATGATTTAATGAGGGTGATTACACCTTGTTGGCTTCACATTTGACATATTATAGTTGATTTAGAGGAGGCTGTCCATTGTTTAGGGTTACATTCATCACTTGTGAAGCCTTATTCACCTTGAAGATCCATGTGTCCACTTGTAAGGGGATTGTGAGTCCTTTTTTACATGTTTGATTAGGAAATATCATTCACCTCCAAGTGGAATTTGGGCACCATGAATAAGTTAGTTTTGAACCAAGAATGGGTCTCAAGGTCTAACCAAGCTCAAGGGAGGGAAACAAGGGACTTGTTCCCTAAGTGAACATTCTTAGTCTTAACATTCTTAAAGTGGATAAGGTATTTGTGTTACTATTTCCTTTTGTTGAGTGAGAGTGAGAAAAAAATCATAGTGTTGGTCTCTTAGAAAAAATAAGCAATTCCCAAGTCACAAGAAGGATGGGGTCTCAAGAATATCTTCTTTTTCTTAAAGTATTTAGTTGATAAAAATGTTTGGAGTCTCCTCCAAGGTACCAAATTATGTGTGCATGTCATAAAGGATAAATACATAGCTCTAGACTTAGTGGAGGAATAGGTAATAATTCTTGTTAAAAAATACTAAAATTCCTCAGTTATTTGAAAACCAATTATCACATCATTTCCCCTAATTGGAAATTTCCTGGTATGGCATGTTGGAAAGGGAGATAATGTCCAATTAGGGTTGGAATTGTGGGTAGGAATCATAGAATCCTTCAATTTACCTATTCCCCTCATTCAATAAATATATCATATAGGCTTCAACACTCTGAGGAAAATTGCAAAAGAACCCATTTAAACCCGTAGTTGGAAATAAATATAGCTCTCTTGGAGAGAGTTTGGTATTAGGGATGATCTTGTAGAAATATTGAAGGACTTCACAAGAATCCTTAAAAATATTATTTATAAGACTTGGTGAGGAGGAGGATCAACTTGTATGGTATTTTAATCCTTGTTTCTTCATCATTTTCTTGAATGGGGAACTCAAAGATCACAAGTTGTTTTTCTCTTTCTTCAACCATGGTATGATGAGATTAATATTCTTGACTATGCCCAATGTCTTGGTCAGCAAAGGGATTCACAGAAATACCTAATCCTTCTTGATTTAACTCAACAAATTCTTTGATGATTAGTTGGATGTTTGCTACATAGTCATCTTGTTTCTATCCTTGCTCACGTGTACATGCTTTAGTCAGACCAGAAATATGTTTTCTTGATAAAAACAAATGAAATATATCTATAGGTTGATGCAAATGAAGAAACATACCAATTTTTTCGTCATTGTTGGTGATCCCCTGAGCGTCTCTATATCTTCTAAGGGTGGTCGGGTCTCCTCTGTTGCTTTCGTTGTGGTGTAGGGCCTCCTTGTCTCCTTGCTGGGATGGACTGTCAAATTTAGTTGTGGTGTAGGGCCTCCTTGTCTCCACTACACATGGGTTCTCTCCTCCATATCACTCTCCTCCCTCTCACGGGCTCAAATGGAGTGGTTTCAGGGGTTTCTCTCCACTGCACGGGGGTTCTCTCCTCCCTCTCACTTTCGGCCTCCCTCTTGTTGAGCTCAAATGGCGGGGTTTTGCTCTGCTAGTAGATGGGAATGACGGGGTTTTGGGGGTTTCTCTCTACTAGTATATGGGTGCGAGATCACCGATGAATGATTCTATAGTGTTGTTGTGTGTGAATGGGCACGGGCTCATTATGCAATTTGAAAGTTTTTTTTTTCGAATTTGTTATTTTGTTTGAATTTTTATTTTTTTTATGTTTTGTTTTTCTCGATGCTTTTATTATATATCAATTATATACTATTTAATATAATATATATAATTGATATATATAATAATAATAATAATAATCTATTATTTTCTAAACAAATAAAGAAACACTTCAACAAAAAATCAAGCCACGCAAAACAAGATTGTGTAACTAGAAAAGAAAAATCAACAAGACAAATTCAGAGTTGGATAAGGACACCATTAGGAGGATTTTTGGTTAATTTGTAGCCTTGTGCATGTCCATTGGTCCCTAGAATATGACATCTAGGTCCCAAATTATTTATATAGAACCACGAAAAAATTCATGACACGAGGTCTCAGTTCAATGTATTTGGCCTAATATTTGGACATGAGTGTCATTTATATGTTTTTCATACTACATATGGGTCTCGGGGCCTTGACCATGGTTGTAGTAGGGAAACACGCGTTAATCCCTTAACCATGGTCAAGGGAGGGAAACAACAACTCAAGCCCCAAACATATAATATCTAGCTCAAGCACCATGAACAAGTCCTTGGGTCACCACACAAGACCATGGATGAGTCACAAGACCTTAGCTATCATCAAAGAATGAAAATAAGTGCCTTATAATATCGTTGAAGATTCTGAAGTTGATCAAGAGCTTTGAACAAGTCCTCAAACCAACATAACAAAAAATTGGACTTTAAGAGGGATATAGGAATCACGATTAGGTTTTGTACATTGAAAATGGGTGTAGAGACATAAACATGGCAAGTTAGAAACAATGGCCTAAAGCCCTAACTAAACCTTCTCAAGATCATGAACCACCATTGAAAACACCTAAAAACCATGACACGAGTCCTCTCTAGGGAGTCTTTGGAATCCAATTAGTTGAATATGGGTGACATTATGCGGTCTTCTTGATCATCATGGATGGGTCTTAGGTTCATGACTATAGTATACTTGTATGCCAAAGGTCCACTTCAAAGGGTCTATGTTGTGGTTTAAGACCTTGATTGTGGCACATTAGATCAATAATATTAATCTAGGGAATAATTCATTATATTTATCCCCCAAACCATGGTATGATACCCACCTGTCATGAAAAAAACCTTCTAATGGAACCCATATCCCACTCTAAGGATATTTACCTCCTATAGACGACATGTTTTGTGGCTAGTTTGTAGCCTTGTGCGTGGCCATTGGTCCCTAGAATATGACATCTAGGTCCTAAATTATTTATATAGAACCACAAAAAAAATCATAATATGAAATCAATGCAATTTCTATTCCATATCTAGCTCAAGCACCATGAGCAAGTCCTCGGGTCACCACAAAAGACCATGGATGGGTGAATAAGTTGTCATCAAGAGCCTGGAACAATTCCTCAAACCAACATAACATAACTTAATTGGCCTTTAAGAGGGATATAGGCATCATGATTAGGTTTTGTACATTGAAAATGGGTGTAGTACATGCATAAACATGGAAAGTTGGAAACAATAGCCTAAATCCCTAACTAAACCTTCTCGAGCTCATGAACCACCATCTAAAAACACCTAAAAAACATTACACGAGTCCTCTCTAGGGAGTCTTTGGCAGCCAATTAGTTGAATATGGGTGACATTATGAGGTCTTCTTGATCATCATGGATGGGTCTTAGGTTCATGACTATAATACACTTGTATGCCAAAGGTCCACTTTAAAGGGTCTATGTTGTGGTGTAAGGCCTTGATTGTGGCACATTAGATCAATAATATTAATCTAGGGAATAATTCCCTAGATTTCTCCCCCGAACCATGGTATGAGACCCACCTGTCATGCAAAATCCATCTAATGGAAACCATATCCCACTCTAAGGATATTGACCTCCTATAGAGGGCATGTTTTGTGGTTAATTTGTAGCCTTGTGCATGGCCATTGGTCCCTAGAATATGACATCTGGGTCCTAAATTATTTATATAGAACCACAAAAAAAATCATAAGAGTCATGTGCAACCATTGAAACAATAAACACAACCATATCATGTGAAACCATGAACCTAAGATCCATCATGTGAAACCATTGAAACAATAAACATAACCATATCCATGGCTTCTCGGGGTATTTTTTAAATGGGCAATTAGAAATGTTGAAGTAATTTAAGGATGGTTTACATACTAATTAAAATAATTTTATTTAATAATTAGTTCATCATCTTGATGATGACCTTCTATCATTATTTTCTAATTGGAAATATTCTTATATGTTTTTAAAAGAGAGGGAGTAAATCCTCATAGATTAAAGGACATGAAACATATATAATTTTTTAGAAAGTATAATTGATATAGATATATGAAGAAAAAAACCTAAGAGTAAGTGTTTGTAATAAAGAATGAAGGATACAAGAAATGTTTACCATAGCCTTTCTTTTAAGCATCTATAACATCATGTTATGACATCACGATGACCACTTTGATGTCATATCCTTATCAGAATCAGATATGTTAGTTTCATGAAGTCACTTCATCCCCCCTAGAGGGGCATCAGGTAAAATTTTCATATTTGAGAAGGAAAACCCAATATCAATGGCCTCTACTCCATCCTTCAAGGGAGGAAAAGTTTCCCCAATCAAATATTCTAGGAAGACTATATCAAATTTTTTTTAAGTCAATGGTTGTTGATTTTCCTTAGCAAGAGAAACTTCATCATCTCACATTGGTTGCTTAGGAAAATTCCAATTTTTTTATTTGTATTTGGTCCCTTTTTCCTTGAAGGATGAGCTCATGCATGGGGATAAATATCATGTAAATGTCATGTATGTACACAATCTCAATATAAATATCCAAAATTGCTTTTATGTAACTGCCCAAAGTATTCTCAATATCCTCAAAAATTGATATATACCAAGAATGAAATGGAAATTTGGGAAGTGTACCCAAAGCTTCATTCTAGTAATTGACATAGAGTTAGGATCAAAATTTGGAAATCAAGGAGATATAAAAAGCCCCACTCTTATTATTATTGCCAACAACTTAACCAACTTGTGATAGTATAAATTGGGTTCAAATGTTGGAGAAAGGAAACCAACCATTCTAGTACGCTTATGCTAGAGCATTATCTTGAGAATTTAGCCTTGGATTTTTATGACTAGTTCCTTTTGTAGAAACCCTTGTTTTTGGGTTTGAACTTTTGAATATAGAAGGTCAAAGAAATATCTTTCGGCGGCTAAGGGTCAAATTTTTGTGTGTTGTAAGCTTCCAAAATTTCCCAGTTTTAGCAGCTAAAAAGGCAGGTGCAACTCTCAGTTAGCCACCAAAAGTGAAGAGTCTACTATCGGTTAGATTGTCCCATCGGGTTCTCAAACCTCCATCATTACACAAGTCATGATGATATTAAATGCTGTCGAAATTGTCTATAAAAATCATTTGTCACGATCTCGGCATTTTTATTATGATTTTAATTGATGTTTTAAAAAATCATTAGACCCTAAGTTGTCAGATCTGAAATCCTTACTGTCATTTTGGGACTCTTCCATCGTCAAAAATCATTTTTCATTATCAAATTTTCCCAAAAAACCATATGGCGCTCTTTTTATTGAATGAGCATTATAGTTTCTTGTCTGCCAAGTGTTCATTTCAAAGGTTGCCATTCAAACCACTAGTCTACCTCACGCATTTTCCTCCATCTGACTTCCATTTCGGCCTACATCAACGCTAATCTTCCAGTCCAGCCTAATTTTGTTGTTTGCAGGTATTAACATTTGTTGCATATGGCCAGTGGAGGAATTTTTCTCACGAAGGAGTTGAATGATGTCTTATATCTAGAATCTCATCTTGAGATTTGCCAGATGTTCAAAGAAGTAGCTTGCTATAGGTATTTTGAGAAATTGTAGGGGTATCACCAAGGTGTTGTTGAAACCTTTGCTCAAATCTTTGATGGAGAAAAAGTAAAATTGGGTCCAATGGTAATGCAAATTGATGAATCCATTGTTGCAACAGCAACAAAGATGCCTAGACAAGGTGAGAGATGGTTTTAAACAACTGTCACTAAGGATATTGAGGTTAGGTCTTACCTTAAGCCTGAATTTCAAAGCATTATTTGGAAAAAGGATGTTCCCAGGTCTTACCTGGAGGAGAAATGGCAGCATTTTCTTAAGGAAATTCAAGTGTACATCACTTGTAAGGGTAGATATGGTAGATTCATGTTCTATCACTTCAAACTGACAATCATTTTATAGGAAAGTGTCCTCTGAATCTACCCCATTACCTTCATAGGAGCTTGACTAAGATGTCACACCAAGTTCAAGCTAAGCCTGATAATGTGCATAATAGGCTTTTCCATCATGGCCGCATAAAGCTTATAGTGATGGATGAACTCTAGAGAAGAGAGAAGACATGGGATTATCTCCTATTTTGGGGAGAATTTGAGCAAGAGATCCAACATAAGGGTAAGAAGACACCTACAAAGAAGTCATCTACACCAAAGAGAAACAAGAGAAAGAGAAGGGATATGTCACCAGTTCAGATAGAAGATCCAACTCCTTCATCCATTTTCAAGAAGACAAAAAAGAAACTTGATTTTGATCAAGGAATTGAGGGGCAAAGCAGTGTTTCTAATAGGAACATTCTAAACAGATTCCGAGTCTAAAACACCTATGGAGGAGAGAGGGGAAATTGAGGTTGAAGCTCAGTAATTTTAAGTACCTAATACATCAATAAAGAAGAAGATCAACAAATCTTTAAAGATTCAAAAGTTGAAGGAGGAGATAGAAGAGCTCAGGTTGTTAGACAGGCATATAAAATCAGTAAATCAAACCCTGCAGAACACATCAAATGAGGTAAGAGATTGTTTTGAAAGTTTATCTAAAATGCATGTAAAGGAGAAGAAGAAGAATTATAAATTGCTCAAGGAGAATCATAAGCTGCATAAAATGGTTATATGCTTAAGGGTGAAATCATGAAGGTGGGTTACACTTTTTCTTGTTTTATGAGAAAAAAAACTGTATTTTCACAAGTTATTCAACTTCCGACATATAAAAGTATTTTTTTTATTTAGAAT
>JZKD02S2353766.1:40522-89836 GCA_000966675.3 Picea glauca | reverse complement strand
TAAGAAACAAGTGGATGTAATTCAAACTAAGAATCCTCCATACATGACATATAATGTAATAGATGATCTTTGAAAATTAAGGATCACTTTTCCATTCATGGAATTTGTGAAGATTCCTCAATAGAGGAAAAATATCCTTAACATTTTAGATATTCCAACTCATAGAATGGAAGTTGTTTCATCAAGTTCAAGGAAACAAAAAAATAATTTAACAGACATATTGAAAGGTAAACTCTCGCCTTTCTATATTACAATAGAAAGTAATAATGTTTTCCTTCATAATTTCATGGTTGATACTAGAGATACAAACAATACCATGCCATTATCAGTAATGGAAGCACTTGGAATGGGGTGCATGTTGGAATACTGAGAGGGCGTGGGGGGGGGGGGGGGGTGAATCAATATTAGTACTTTTAATCATTTTTAACCACAATGTGTATTGTTTACTTTATGAGTAAATTATCAATAAAATTCCATATGAGAAGTATACATAATCAATGAACAATAATAAACCACACACAAACATAGTACACCAATACTTTTAGATGGAAATCCAATGCAGGAGAAAACCACATAATGATTTTATTATATTGTCAAAAGAATACATTAATAGGAAGCACCAACTTCCTTGTTTTCCAGCTGCAACTAGAAGAAGGATAAAACCTCCTTGTTTCTCAGGATCCAACCTGATGGAAGCTATAAATCCATGAATTCTATGGCTCTAACCAGAAAGAGGCTACAACCCCCTATTTTTTCTAGCTCCAACTAGAAGGTGGATACAACCACCTATCCTTTTCCTTTATAGCCACCCTGAAACATAAGTGCTAAATAATTGATGCAACCACTATCTCTTTGTTACTGTGAAATTTGTCATTGTTAAACCTATACCATAAACCTGTACCAACCTATACCAACAACCTATAGAAACTTGTATCAATAACCTATAGAAACTTGTACCAAATAGTACCAACAACCTATACCAATAATATCCTCATCCAATAAGATATGATAACATATATCTCATACCCACTGCCACAAGTGTATATTTCAAACCATGTACAACTATGTCTCTCTAATCATGTTCCATACATATAAAAACAATCATAACCAAGTGTAGTGAATCGGCACATCAACCAAGCATGAAACCCTCATTGTTATGCAGTCTCAATCTATACCAATAACTTTAGCATCACACCTCAACCAAAATCCCTCAACCATATGCCAATAAATACAATATATGCCTCAAAAATATACCCAACAAAGTGTGCTAATGACAAACAACAAATATACCAGTATTATAATTTTGTAGGTCTATCTCATAAACTATGTACCATGCAACAATAGTCCCTCTAAGGAAAATACTCAATCTCTCATAACCATATCTCACACAATCAACAACATCCAACTACATACAAGAATATAACATACCTTTTGATCCTATAGATAGATCTGTTGTACTTGACCACTGCCACACTTGCATGCAACCTCTCTTGAGCCTCTCCAACCTAAACCACCTCTCATCCTTCAGATCTAACAATGCTCGCGTGAAAAAATGGGTTGTCTAGCGGGGCCTCGCGTGACAGGATATAGACGTCTCACGGGGATGCCTCATGGGACCTTCATTTCTTGACGCACTAGGATGACCCTAATTAGGAATTTCTCTGATTTTCCTGCTCTCCTCTACAACTACAAAACTTTGTCCTTACTTTTATTTCATTTCCTCATACTTGTGCAACTTCAGATGTATCAATGAGTACGTGCAATAAATATTTCACATTATAGATATTCAATGTGATCAATAGGTGTTAATGGGATTCTCTTTGATGTAGGGGCATTGTCATAAAGCACACGTGGAGAGACAACTCAATGCCTTAGCGCACCTTTGAATCATTTCGAAATCTTAACCGTTGGCGTTTCCTAGAAATATTTTTGAAATGATCTAAACCTAAAGAAGATCAAATGCTTGGGAGATTAATGATCACGAGTGATCTAGGAGTTTCACTCCTAGTCTTGAATGTAATGAAACTTAGGTAGAAGTTAGGTTTTTTTTTCGAGAAGATGAGTAGTCGAAGGGAACCCTAAGAACCCTCTACGATAAATGGAGGTGTTGTATGCCCGAATGAGGCTACTGCAAGTTAGTAGGAGATTGATGTGATTTATTTGTTGCTGAGTTTTTAGTTGTTTTTTTATCATAGTTGTAGCCATTTATTTTTAAATGAATATAACGGAGGAAAATTGATCAAATGCATGATGTTGCTACTGTTTATAATTCACTGTTATTTGTTTTTCATGAATGAATGAGTTATGTTGTTGAGTATATGAAATTGTGAAGTGTTTAGATAAGTTTCAATTGTTCTCTTAGTTGATTTCATGAAAGGTCTGCATATAGTTCGCAAGGAGTGCATTGACAGAGTCTATTTCGATTAAGAAGCTCATAAGAGATAGCGCGAAACTTTCCCTTTGCAAGGAGTACAAATTGACTACTGCAAGGTGTGCATAGTCATCCACAAGAACTTAAGTCTTTTATGAGAATCTACTACAAGGAGTGACAGAGTTTGCTTCAATTCATAACCTCACAAGAGATAGCGTGAACTTTCCATTTTCAAGGAGTGCAAAGGGATTGTTGCAAGGCGTGCATAGTCGCCCGCAAGAACCTAAGTTTTGTGTAATAATCGACTACAAAGAGTGCACAGATTCGCAATTTGACTAAGTGTCGAAGTAATCCTCTAAGGAGTCAAAGGGTTTGAAGGAGAAATCTCACGAGAGATAGCGGGAGAAATATTCAAGGGAAACAAAGTTCTAAATATTTCACGAGTCATCGACTAAGATCCATTCAAGATGGAGTGGGATCATTATGAGTTGTCGGATCTGGGCAAGGTGCATTATCTTTAAGTCTTTGTGTGCCCACTGGAGTGAGGATTTGTTGAATTCCCGAAGAGGCTAGGGACCTTCCATCATCCAGGGGATAGGTGGCACAAGATCTACAACTTTAGAATTTTGTAGACAAGGAGAGAGAAAATCACTGAAGAGTCGAAGTAGACACTGGTCGTTGGTCACCAAGGGGATACGTGTCAATAGATCTGAGACTTTGGGGAAAGTCACTTCGAGGATTTCATTCAAGGAGTTGAAATTCCTAAACCCCGAAGAGCCAAATTAAATCGTAGCCGTTCGATTTAGAAGGACATGCGGCAGAGACCCGTGAACTTAGGGTGAAACCACTTCGAGAGAAAGTGAGTGTTTAGGAGTTGAGACTCTCGAAGCCCGAAGACCAGAAGTGAACCAAATTAGTTGATTTGTGAGGGACACATGTCGACATATCTTCGATTTCAGGTGGAAGTACTATGGAGGAAGAAATATTTGAGAGTTGAAACTCTTGAAGACCGAAGGGAGAAATCAATCGTAGCCATCGGTTTGGAAGGAGGGAACATGTCGATAGACTGTGGAGATTTGGGAGTGCATGCGAAAGGAGGAAAAGGGTCATTGACTAATAGTTGACCAAGGCAGAAAGATGTCAGATCTCAACCATCGATCAAGAGGCAATGTCTGATATCACAAGATCGACAATCGTGCTTAATTGTGGGGACAAAAGGTGCTTGGGTTGTAAAAATATTGGAGCGGGCCGCAATCGAAACCACGGTATTTCCATAGGGATATGTGGCCATTTCTAGTGAATTGCAGGGAGAAAAGTAGTGTGATCTCAAACCACACTTGGCCTCCCTACAATCATGTGATTATGTGAGGACATAGACCAAGGTCACATGTGGGAGAGGAGCTAGTGCCTGAAACTTGAGAGTTCAGCAGCGCGAAGAAAGAGGTTGCAGGTGCCATAGAACCTACACTAGAATATTGAAAGGAACCATGTTAAATCTCAAGTGAGACCATTAAGGTTTCAGAGAGCCAATTTGGCTCGAAAATCGAAGATCCTTGACCAGGAGGTCATGCAAAACTTAGGAGAGGAGAGGGGTTTGCATCAAGTGGTATCAGAGCCTGAAATTGTTTTGAGTAGAAAAAGAGAGCTCAAAGTTTTACTCTCTGTGTGAGAAACAATCAACACAATGCCACCTAGGAGATGTGTGGATCTTCCTTTAGCCAATCAAGCTGTAGAAAGAAAAATGAGAGAGCTTTGTGCAAGATTAGAGGTAATGGAGGCAACGCAAAGGAGGGAACCTGATGCTGGGGACATCAGTGATGAACATAGTAAAGAAGTAGAAGTCAAATAAGTTGCAGGGGGAAATGTTGTCGAGGAATGCTTGTTGAGAGCGATTGTTAAATTGGGAGCTAGAGAAAAGATAGAGATCCCAATGTATGAAGGAAACTTGGATGCTAAATAATTGTTGGATTGGATAATATCCATGGACAAATATTTCGACTATGAAGATGTCGATGAGGAGAAAAAGGTGAGACATGTTGTCACTAGGCTAAAAGGACATGCAACACTATGGTGGGATGAACTGCAGGATAAGAGGAGAAACAAAGGAAAACATAAGATAAAGAATTAGGATTGAATGGTAGCCACGATGAAGGCTAAATTCATGCCCAAATATTATCAGATAAATCTATTTAGGAAGTTGCAAAACCTAAGGCAGAAGGGTATGATAGTGAAAGAGTACACAGAGGAGTTCTACAAGCTGAATATCAGGGTGGACAAAGAGAGAAATATGAAGACAAGGTTGTGAGATATATAAATGGCTTGAGATATGAAATCCAAGATGAGATCAACATGATGTCAGTAAGGAAAGTAGAGGATGCTTATCATATTGCACTGAAAGAAGAGGAGAAGTTGGCCATAAAACAAATCCAACAAGGTAGAGGTAGAAGCTCGAACAAAGGCAAGGGAGTTGCCCGTGACAAGGCACAAAAAACCAAAGACGAGACTGATAAACCACATAGTCACTTTGAAAGAGGAGGAAGTTCCCAAGGAAGACAAAGTGGTGGAAGAAGTTCTTCTAGAGGAAGAGGAAGAAGCAAAGGAGGAGAAGTAAGATGTTATGCTTGTGGAAAGACAGGACACATGTCTTGGGAATGTACTAAGAAAAATAAAGAAGGAGGTGAAGCTCACATCTCAGAATCTCAGAAGCTTAATGTTGAGGCAGAAGGAGCAGAAGATGGGAGATCTCTGATGTTGAGGAAGGTTCTCTTAAAACCAGAGCCAAAAAATGAAAATTTGGTGCAGAGAAATAGTCTATTCAGGACAACTTGCAAGACTAAAGACAGAGTATGCAAGGTGATAATTGACAGTGGTAGCACTGATAACTTAGTATCCACATATATGGTGGAGAAATTGGAGCTGGATACAACTACACATCCAAATCCATATAAAGTATCATGGTTGCAGAAAGGACACTAGGTAATGGTAATTAAACAATGCCTTGTTGAATTTAAAATAGGTGGATATAGAGATGAGATTCTTTGTGATGTAATTCCCATGGATGTATGTCATGTTTTGCTGGGAAGACCATGGCAGTTTGAAAAAAATTTCATTCATGATGGGAGAAAAAATACTTAAACCTTGGAGAAGAATGGTAGGACACACATGTTGCTGCCAATAGAGGAGAAGAAAGTAAAATAGGAAGCAAGCACAAGCATACTTCTTGTGAGTGGGAAGGAACTCCTAAGTGAAGTCAAGAAGGGATATGAGATGCAGTTTGTTGTGGTGAGGAAACCCAGAGTTGTCCTTACAAGTAATTCGATGGATGATTTTCCTAAAGAAGTTCATGATTTGTTGGATAATTTTGCTGACATAGTAGTGGATGTGTTTCCTAACTCATTGCCACCCATAATAAGTATCAGCTATCATATTGATTTGATACCAGGATCAAGTCTGCCAAACAAAGAAGCATACATATTGACACCTCAAGAGAATGAGGAGGTAAAGAACCAACTCCAAGAATTGTTAGACAAGGGTTTGGTTAGAGAAAGCTTGAGTCCATGCGCAGTACCAATTGTGTTGAGTCCAAAGAAGGATGGAGAAGGGAGAATGTGTACAGACTCGAGAGCAATTAACAAAATCACCATCAGGTATAGATTCTCTTTTCCAAGAATGGATGAATTAATGGATTGTTTAAGTGGAGAAAATTTATTTTCTAAGATATATTTGAAAAGTGGATATCACCGGATAAGGATGAGAGAAGGTGATGAGTGGAAAACATCCTTTAATACAAATGAGGGTTGTATGAGTGGCTTGTTATGCCATTTGTAATAACAAATTCCCCAAGTACTTTAATGAGGTTGATGAATGAAATACTGAAAGATTTCACTGGCAAGTTTGTGGTTGTATATATAAATGATATATTGGTAGTTAGAAGGACTAAAGAGGAGCATTTGAGACATTTGACTTTAGTAATGAGGAGACTACAACAGGAGAAGTTGTTGATAAATATGAAAAAGTCTTCTTTTATGAAGACATAACTCATTTACTTGGGTTCTGTGATCTCTTCAAATGAATTGAAGATGGATCCAGAGAAGGTGAAAGCAATCAAAGAATGGCCATCACCAAGGAGTATGTTTGAATTGATAAGCTTCCATGAATTATCAAGTTTCTATAGGAAGTTCATCAGAAATTTCAGTGGAATTTGTGCACCTATAATTGATACAGTGAAGAAAAGGCACAAGTATTTTAAATGGACACAGGAGGCTAGGAGGAGCTTCAATATATTCAAGGAGAAAATAACAGAACGACCAGTTTTGGTCTCGCCAAATTTCGGGAAGACATTTCAAGTGAGATGTGATGCAAGTGGAGTTGCAATTGGAGCAGTCTTGAGCCAGGATAATAAACCAATTGCATATTTCAGTGAGAAGCTAAATGAGACTAAGAGAAAGTACTCCACACATGATAAATAATTTATGCCATAATTCAAGCTCTGAAGAAATGGAGGCACTACCTCATTCCAAAGGAATTTATCTTGTATAGCGATAACCAGGATTTACAATTCATAACCATACAAGAAAAATTGAATCAGAGACATGCAAAGTGGATTGTGTTTATGCAGAATTTTACTTTTTTCATAAAACATATTTCTGGAAATGATAACAAAGTTGTTGATGCATGAAGCATGAGATTTTTGATTCTATGGGAGTTTCAGGTGAATACCTTAGGGTTTGAATGCCTTAAGGATATGTATTGTGATGACCCAGATTTCAAGGAAGCATACAAAGCATGTGAAAATCATGTGCTGAGAGACAAAAGCCAATGGACAAAGTATATGATTCAAGAGGGATTTGTTTTCAAGGGAAATCAGTTGTGCATACCAAAATGATCAATCAAGGGATAACCTTTTGAAGGAAAAGCATACTAGAGGATTGGTTGGACATTTCAGCCATGATAAAACATTTGCACAATTGAGCAATTCATACTATTGGCAAGGTATGAGAACATAAGTGATAAAGTTTGTGAACAGATGTAGAATCTTCCAACATGCAAAAGGCAAAAGACAGAACATTGGATTGTATAAACCATTTCTAATACAAGAAAGGCCTTGGGATGCAATAAGCATGGATTTTGTGTTGGGACTACCAAGAGCACAAAGAGGATAGGATTCCATATTTGTGGTGGTGGATAGATTTTCAAAGATGGCACACTTTATGCCATGCCAGAAGACTAGTGATGCAAAACATGTTGCAAATTTATTTTTCAAGGAATTTGTTCAACTTCATGGATTACCCAAAAGTATTGTCTCAGACAGAGATACCAAATTCGTTGGTCATTTCTAGAGAACACTGTGGAAGAAGTTGGGGATAGATTTGTCCTTTAGCTTAGCTTATCACCCTTAGACAAATGGACAGACTGAGGTGGTGAACAGAAGATTGGGAAACTTATTGAGGAGTCTGGTCACTGAGCATCATAGTCTGTGGGATCAGATTCTACCACCAACAGAATTTGCATACAATGACTCACCAAATAGGAGCACTGGAAAGAGCCCATTCCAAATACTATATGGAATGCAACCAAGAGAAGTATCTGAGTTGAGATACTTGGAACATAGTGAGATCAGAAGCGCTGGAGAAAAATATTTTGCTGTAGAAATGCATAATCTCCATAGCCAGATTAGAGAGAATTTGTAGAACTCTGGCCAAGAGTACAAGCGTAGAGTTGATCAACATCACAGAGAGCTTCAATTTTAAGTAGGAGATAAGGTTCAAGAAAGGTTCCCAAGGGGAACATATAACAAGTTGAATAGGAAGAATATAGGACCATGTAAGATCTTATAGAAGTTTGATGCAAATTCTTATGAGATTGAGCTACCAGATGATGTGGGCATATCTCCCATATTCAACATATAAGACCTATATCCTTACAGGGAAGATGAAGTGGGAGAAACAAAATATCATAAAGAGATTCAATCGAAAAAGAAAATGTCTGTAGCAGAAAATCCATAGATGGAGAAGATCATTGATCAGAGGATTGGCATGAAGACTAGGAGGAAGACCTATTTTGAATATTTGGTCAAGTGGAAGGGACACCCAATAGAAGATGATAGTTGGGAAAATGAATTTGATATCGAGAAGCATGGAAAGTCAGTGCAACAGATCATGGACAGGAGTCCATGAATTTTTTTCAGGGGAGTATGATGCAAGAGCATCGTCAACAAGCACACGTGGAGAGACAACTCAGTGCCTTAGCGTGCCTTTGAATAATTTTAGAATCTTAACCATTGGTGTTTCCTACAAATCTTTTTGAAATGATCGAAAATTGAAGAATATCAAATGCTTGGGAGATGAATGATCACGAGTGATCTAGGAGTTTCACTCCTAGTCTTGAATGTAATGGATCTTAGGTAGCAGTTAGGTTTTTTTTTTCAAGAAGACGAGTATTTGGAGGGAACCCTAAGAACCCTCTGAGATAAATAGAGATGTTCTATGCCTGAATGAGTCTACTTTAAAATAGTAGGATATTTCTATGATTTAGTTGTTGCTAAGTTTTTAGTTGTTGTTTTATCATAGTTGTATCCATTTACTTTTAAATGAATATAATGGAGGAAAATTCATCAAATGCATGGTGTTTCTACTGTTTACAATTCCCTGTTATTTTGTTTTCATGAATGAATTAGTTATGTTGTTGAGTATATGAAACTATGAAGTGTTTAGATAAGTTTCGATTTTTCTCTTCATTGAGTTCATGCAAGGTGTGCATATAGTCTGGAAGGAGTGCGTTGACAGAGTCTGTTTTGATTCAGAAGCTCAAAAGAGATAGCGTTAAACTTTCCCTTTGCAAGGAGTGAAAAGTGACTATTGCAAGGTGTGCGTAGTTGTCCACAATAACTTAAGTCTTGCATGATAATCTACTGCAAGGAGTGACAAAGTCTGTTTCAATTCATAATCTCAGAAGAGATAGTGTGAACTTTCCAGTTGCAACGAGTGCAAAGGTATTGATGCAAGGCGTGCACAGTCGCCTGCAAGAACCTAAGTTTTGCATAAGAATCGGCTGCAAGGAGTGCACATATCCAAAATTTGACTAAGTGTTGAAGTAATCCTATAAGGAGTCAAAGGGTTTGAAGGAGAAATATCACGAGAGATATAAGGAGAAATATTCAATGGAAACAAGGTTTTGAAGATTTCATGAGTCATCGACTAAGATCTGTTCAAGAGGGAGCGGGATCATTCCGGGTCATCGGATTTGGGCAAGGTGCATGAGATTTTAGTCTCTGTTTTCCCATTGGAGTGAGGACTATCCGAAGTCCCAAAGACGCTAGGGACCATCCATCATCCAGGGGGACAGGTGGTGCAAGATCTATAACTTCAAAAGTTTGTAGACAAGGAGAGAAAAAATCGTCGAAGAGTCAAAGTAGACACTGGTCATTGATCGTTAGGGGGATACGTGTCAACATATATGAGAGTTCAGGGAAAGTGACTTCGAGGATTTTAGTCGAGCTCGAACCCCGAAGATCTGAAGTAAATCATAGTCATTCGATTCAGAAGGACACACGGTAGAGACCCATGAATTTCGGGTGAAACCACTCCGGTAGAAAGCGAGTGTTCAGGAGTTGAGACTCTCGAAGCCTGAAGAGAAGAAGTGAACCACAATAGTTGATCTATGAGGGACATGCATTGAAAGATCATTGATTTCAGGTGGAAGTACTGCGGAGGAAGAAAGATTTGAGAGTTGAAACTCCCAAATCACGAAGGGAGAAATCAACCGTAGCCATCGGTTTGGAAGGAGGGCACGCGTTGATAGACCGTGGAGATTTGGGAGTGCGTACGAAAGGAGGAAAAGGGTCACTAAATGATAGGTTACCAAGGTAGAAAGAGGATAGATCTCAACTGTCGATCAAGAGGTAACGCCCACGATCACAAGATTGACGGTTGTGCTTAATTGCGGGGATAGAAGGTGTTCGTGTTTTAAAAATATTGGAGCGGGACACAATCAAAAAAATGGTATTTCTAGAGGGATACGTGGTAGTTGCTAGTGAATTGCAGGGAGAAAAGTGGTGTCATCTTAAACCACTTTAGGCCGCCCCGCAATTGCATGATTACGTGAGGACATATCCCGAGCTCACATATGGGAGAGGGATAGCGGGAGAGGAGTTAGTGCCTTAAACTTGATAGTTAAGCAACGTGAAGGAAGAGGTTGCAGGTGCCATAAAACCTGCACCAAAAGACTGAAAGTACCTTTGTTAAATCACAAGTGAGACCATTAAAGTTTTAGAGAGCTGATTTGGCTTGGAAATTGAAGATCCTTGACTGGGACGTCGTGCAACCCTTATGAGAGAAGGGGGATATGTATGACTCTTGCTCTTTTATTTATACTCAGTAAGTGCCTTCGTTTAGGAGTCATATTCTAATTGTTTTACCCAAATTACTGTTGATGGGTCCTAACTCCCTAGTTTCAACAGTAGGAACCAAACCTGCCATCGAGGCCCAATTAGACTCTGTAATGTTTAAATTGGAATGGTTCTCCATATCTTGCGATCCGGCCAATTTATCGATGAGCTTTATGTTTTCTTGCGAAGGCTCTTCCTTCATTTTAGATTATCTCTTTTTTGTATTTTCTCTTAGGTGGGACCGATGTGAGATGTAATCCAGTATAAACCAACTTGGTAACAAAATAGGAAAAATATTATAACTACTGGGGAAAAGGCTGAGCTTGGGATAACCCGTTGCTCAAACGCAGACGACAAATCTATACCATAGGCCTAGTACTAATACATTAACCATGTGAGCATCCAATTACTATCTAAGATATCTAATTATAAGGAATAAAACACACATATGCAATAAGATAAATGGAAAGAAAAATAATTTATCTACCATGATCATTAATCACATAATCACACAACGATTCATCATCTTCATCATTAAAGAAAAGAAAAACGAAGCACTTTCACTAGATAACTTGACAATATATTCGATAGCTCTTACTTGTTACATCTATTCATGAAAGTGAGATAGGAAATAGTTCTTCTCCACGTCCATTCACACATGCATTTGATTAAAACAACTTCGTCTTTGGTCCAAAAGGACTTCTCAATTAAAGGGAGCTTCAAAGTAATTTTTAACAGCCAGAAAGAAAGAGTTCTTGCAACAAATCATCAACCCTTCATTAATCGGTCGAAGCCTTTATTTATAATCTAAAATTCAACTGAAAACAATGGCTAAGTGTAGTTTAAGAAAAACAAAATTCTCCATGTGGCGTCTTCCTCAAATAGTTTCTTTAATGGTTAACTCATCTTATCCCTTGAAAGGGTGAATTTTCTCATATTCATGCCAACTGATGAATAGAGCTTCGCAAGTTTGGACCCATGGGAATCTGTGCTGCTCCATCAGAGCTGCGTAAAATCCTCTAATCTCCACCGCATGTGCGTTGTACTTTACGAGACAGACGTTTAACTGTTGTAGCACGGTCTGAGCTCTAATTGGGTGTTCTACAAATATTTGTACTTTCCCCAGTGTTATATCGATCATCTTTGCTAGCTCTTCATCCCACAATTCATCTTTCCTTGTGTGCGATGTGACTATATCATGCAATTCAATGAAATCATCGAGGTTACCAAACTTAGGGAGTCTGATGTCTTTCATCGCTTTGATGATATTTCCCCAATGTCTCTCACATTTGACCAACTTCTCTTGAATCTCCCAATGTGGTTCCCGAGACATCTTATCCCAACACTCGGTTGATCGCTTCATGCGTTCAAGACTGATTTTTCTCAATGTCTAGATGCCATGTTCTTCTTTCTCTTGGCCTTGTTGAAATGCATCAATATATTCAAGTCTCTCAACGGATTGTTGCGCACTTTCATGCCATCATTCCATGTCCTTTTCGGTAGAAAACACCATGAGAGTATCCTCCTAGAACTTGGCTATCTTTTCCATAAACTGATCTCACTCCTTTGTGAATTTGTTATAATCCTCTTTGAATTGTCTTTTCAGGTATCCCGCGTTCTGAGTGGTGCCTTGATAGTATTTCTCTAGGTGGCATAGATGCTCTATTTCTTTTCGGGGGGTGGCCAACTCCGTCTCATCTCACTTGGCTCTATCCCAGGTGGCTTCCGAGATCTCCATCCCCACGCCGAGAAGCTCTGATGTTCGAGCATTTTCTGTGTTCATCAAGTTCTCCTCTGTACTGACAAGGATGGAGTGATCCAATGTGATCCTCCTTTTCTTTGTGTTCCTTTGGATGATGGCCTTTCTCTTTTGATCATAGGAGATCACATAGATATCTACTACCTTGTCTACCATCTCGGGAATCTGTTGATCACCCCATGTAAGTGTGTTTCCCATACTTTCGGTGGTATATATTTGTTCAAGATCAGGTTCTTGAACCTCTTTATTTTTCTCTGAAGGCCCGAACTCTTCTTTTCGTTTGTCAGGGATCTGATTATCGAGCGAAATAGATGCATCGGGAGTGGGCTCAACACTTAATTGTACATCGACTGTGGCAGTGCAGACTTCCTTTAGTGGGGATCCTTAATTTGGCTCATCCAATTATGACTTGTCCTTAGGACTGCCTACTTGGGTCTTCGATGCATCGGGCATCTTTGTGTTGAGGCCACTTTCAGCTTCTTTCTCCTTTTGTGGAACCTCCAAACTTTAAACATTGGGAACAGAAGATGACATTTTCTTAGGTCCCTTTTCTTCCTCTATATGCACCAGGGTTCTCTGGGATGCATTTGGGCTCTCATCATCACTATATACATTTATGAACTTGGTCAGAGGGTTAGGCGCATTTGTTTCTACCGACACCTAGCCTAGCTCTGGTTGAGTCGTCGTGCCTGCCGATGAATCAACTGGTGGCACTGTGTGTTGGACCTTGACCAATTTTTGGAAGATACTTGGTCATATTTGACCATTTTGGGACTCCGACGCCCTGTTGAAGATGAAGCACCAAGCGAAGCAGAGATCATGGGATCTCAGCCCACTTTGGGTCCTTTTTTGGATTTTTGGGATAATGTAATAGGAAAGGGATGTCGGCCCGTGGGTTTACCCACGTTTAGGCCCACTTTTGTAATGTATAAATAGGTGGCTAAGTAGAGATCGACATCTATGTGATGTTAGGCCGAAAATCTAAGTGCTAAGAGATTTTGTAAGAGCTCTTTGCATGAATGTAAGTGGCTAAATGCAATTTATTGCAGAAGGATTTATGATATAGCACAAGGAAGAAGGATCTAGCGAGCTACGCATATCTTCTGTCCTAGGTGGAGTAGGATTTTGATAGCTCTGTGCTGTAACCGATTGAAGACACTAATAAAGAAGAAGAAGAGTTGGTGGACGTAGCCCCAGGGTGGGGGTGAACCACGTAAATCTATGTGTTCGACTTTGTTCTTTGACTTGATGTGTTTATCTCTGCTTTTTCTAAGTGCTTTGATGTATTTAGATAGATCTACTTAAGCTTTGTTCTTCTTATATGTGTATGAAAGTTAGATCGAACATATATGAAGGTGCTTAGTGCTGATCTACTGGATCTGATCTGTTTTACTGTTGCTAAGTGCTGAAATACCTTAGACCTAGTGAATACTACAATTCTTTGTGCTTTCTGTGAATTATAATAAGGAATGTATATTGAGGAATGATTGATGATAAGTGCACTATAAGTAATATAATCACATATCTGTTTCCTAGATAAGGTTGCAGACACCTGAGTCTCACAATCACCCTTGCCTCTACCTCAGGTGAGACTTCATCTGCTTCATAGGTGTTGCCAAAAGGGCCAATAGTTAGGGTTTTTTTGGTGCATTGTTGTAGCATTGAATCTCGGGTTTGCCCCTGTGCCAACAAATGGTTCTGTTGTCAGGACCTGAAACTGTGATTGCTGGGAACTGAGAAAGGGGAAGCTCTGTGCAAAGATTCATCCTGAAATTGTGAAAATCTATGTGCATAGATATGGGCCCTAGTGCACAGTATTCTACTGGTCTATAAGCTATGTGTTAAAAGAAAGAACTGTGATCTGAAAGAAATAAGGCCAGATATGAAGAAAAGAAGCAATATCTGAACGCTTTGTGCTCTATGAAAGGTAAAAGTATAAGTTTCTGAGGAAAAGAATTCATATCTATAGAAAAGAGGTAAGATCTATAAGTTCTGTGCTCTGATAAAGGTAAGAATAGTTAAAATTTTTAGATCTGAAATCTTTGTGCTCTGTAGAAGTAAGATAAGTGATTTTTTATTTTGTTTTATTTTTTGTTTCTAAAGTATGGATCTAAGTATGTTTGATGGACTTTGTCCCATCTTGAAGACTAGGGCACTGGTAGATGAAAGAAAGTTTGATATGAACAAATATGATAATCATAATGATAGATATGTTATACCTATGCATAGAAAGAATGTTTGGACTAACAAATGGATGTAGGATCCTAGAAATAATTTTTTACAGGTTAGATACCATGATCTTGGTGTGCATTACAGAAGAAGTTGGGGATCATTTAAACAAAAGAGAGGATTAAACCTTTGCTACAATTGTAGAATACCAGGCCATCTGGCTAAGGAATTCCCTGTTGGAATACCTAGTTGTCTCTGTTGCAAATCTATGGACCATGAAGTGTTGGATTGCCCTAGAATGATTGCTAAGATGGAAATAATGAATCTGAACTAGGAGAACCCCAAGGCAGATCCAAAAATAGCAGAACCCCAGAAAGAATCAGAGAAGATGTTAGTACAGATGAAAGACACCTTGAATGACCACCGACATGTTAGGTTATCAAAGATATTTAAGGAAAAATAATGCATTGAGGTAAGAATAGGAGACTTTGACATTGACTGTGTTTTGGATGAGGAAACATAGGTGAATATTATGATGGAGAGAACTTGGGAAGCTATAGGGAGGCCTGCTATGATTCCATCCCTAGGAGGAATAGGGTTCTTCAGAGGAAAGTTGGTGAACCTATGTGGAAGGCTCACTCATATATCTATGAATGCTAATGGAACTTCGACAGAGGAAGATTTTGAGTTTATCAAATTTATTGAGAACAGTGCCCTGTTTACTATGTTACTTGGAAAACCTTGGATTGAAAGAGACCAGGTCAGAAAGAAGGAAGAAAAAAAGGTTTTAGAAAAATAGAGACAATATTTAAAAGACTTCATGACTAGAAAGATTGCACAGTTGATTAAGGAATGAGAGAACAGATCGAAGCTACTCAGCGCTAGAAACCTAGATGTCGAAGCTGTAAGAACGTCTGAGAATTCACATATGAATGAAGTACCTACCCCAGAAAAAGAAGAGGTATTACCCCTGAGTCCTAGGAAATAATTTCAACAGCGTGAAGTGCCTATGTTCAAGGAAAATAAGAATCAGAACAGGAAAATAACCACCGAGATGAAGCTCACTAGAAAGAAGGCTAGAAAGTTGAATAAGACGAAGGCTAAGATTGAAAAGCTACAGCAGGTGCCCAAGGGTACCTTGATGAAATAAATTTTGCAGAATTGGAGCTTCGCCAGGATATCAAAACAACGACATGGGTCACTTCGCCATGGCGAAGCAATATAGCCATTAGAGTCCAATATATCCATTCGACTGCCGCTCTGAATGGATCGAAAAGCATTGATGGCTCATCACCAGACCATTAGGCCGTGCCATAATGGACAGAACAAGAGTTAATGAAGGCCCATATCCATTACAATGATTCATTAGAGAGTTACTTACTTATTCTATCGTGCCATGCATGGAAGACACTTTTTCTAAATGCAAATTTGAGCCCGCAGACTACATGAATTGTGAATAGTGATTACTCCACTCTTACTCTCTACCCTATTACAATACCTACATCAATTTGAGAAATCGAGATATTGATCCTGAGCATATATGTCCGACAAATTTAGCGCAGCTAAAGAATTTGTAAGAGAGTTACTCACTAGCCTCAGAGCCGAAAAAGTCATGTCGGAGAGAGGATTGTCTACAGGTTTACAGGCATCATCAACGAGAGGAGCGCAAGCCTTCCCATCGACTGCTCAAGAAGAAACATCACAAGCCGGTGTAGAAAGAAGAACTAAACATAAATATGATCTGGACAATGCAAATTTGGTTCCATCTATCTTACCTACTTACATACCACCTCTGAGCAGTGAGATAAATAGAGACAGTGTGCCTAGAGACTTTGAGTACACTCTAGTCACTACATACCTACCAAAAGGGGTACGTGCAGTTCGCGTAGATCAAGACAAGCTTGCAGCATTGAAGTTTAGCGACTTCAACCTGGGGGATCATGAATTTTACAATATGATTGCCCCGTACAAGTACCTAACTAGAACCAAGGTCAAGAATTCAAAGATTATAGCACAGTCATGGACCCAGAACCTCATGCAGTCTACATTGTTGAATGTGATGAAGATTTTGCACTTCAACAGACACCAAGAAGTGAACGCGTGTGTAAATTTGTTGATATCCTATTACCATGGAGGATACCTATGGCTGAACCAACGCATCATTGTGGATCTGACCTTGATCAATCGGATCATAGGGCATATTATGCAGGGCCCTGATCCCCGTAATTACTATCCTGGAAAGATCGTGGATCGCGCTCTTGCTCAAAAGATCAAAGAAGCTTATGGAAATGTTGAGAAAGGTGCATGAGGCTACAAGGTAGCTTCTATTGAAAGTGGCACAGTGTGCCTCTCCTATCAACTGATCGTAGGGAAGTTGGTATGCAAGAATCGACCAACTCAAGTATCCGACTTTGTAGTCGACCTCGCAGGGAAGTGCGTAGAGGGACTATAGATGAACTGGGTGAAGTACCTGGTGAATCAACTCAAGATTGATTTCAAAGAAACCTAGAATCAGGGACATGAATTCCATTTTAGCTGGCTCTTAATACTTCTAGCTTTTGTTGCATGGGAGCTACCGGAAGGTTCAACCTTCTCGGACATCGACCCCTTTGAACCTTTGGCTACGAATTTCAGTACACTATGGTACTAAAATGATATGAAGAAGCAGTGGAAATCCTATGCCATCTTCCACACCTACTATACCCAGTTGAAGCTCACCATCCAGTCCGAGCCTCACATGACCTTGAATACTTTACCCAAATTTCAACCTTTGATGAAGTTCAGCATGGACCACCATTTCATATATATTACAGTGCATGCTGATGAGCACAAGGAACAAATTCAGCCTTATTATAAGCTGATAGAAGAAGACCTAGAGGAGATCACCAAGGAATGGTCGGCAGACCTCCTTATTTCAGCAGACCCCGCAGAAATGTCCAACATCGACAGCCTAGAAGTTGCATAGGATACACCTGCCTAGTAAGACATAGAAAACGAAGAAGATGAAGAAGACTAAGGAAGTCCATGATATAGACAGACTTCTTGTGAGGAAAACTTCCATTATACCAGATCAAGGAGGTGATGGAAAAGAAGTCTAACAAAGGACAAAAGATGAAGTAGAAATCATAAATAAGAGGAAGGGTTCACTCCCAGAACCTTCCTCCTGGAAGAAATCAAAAGCACCCATAACTAAGCTACAGACCACGCTCAATCCAGATGACTTCAGTTTCCTCCTCGCAACTATGAATTAAGCTATAGAAGAGATAACAGAAAAGTAGGAAGCTAAGTAGGAGAAAATGTACAACAGACTTGAGATCGAGCTCCAAGGAGTGCAGCAGGAACTTCGGTCTAGCCGCAGAGTCTCCAATGCACCCTTGCCAGAAGGAACAATAGAAGGGGGAGATGAACCAGTTCAACTCCGTAGGATTTCTAACATAGTCAAAGTATGCCTTTGGAAAGCACAAGAAGAAACAACACAGGTCACCTAGGCCTTGAAGTAAGCACAGGAGGAAATCATCGAACAATGCCGAGTTGCACAACAAGAGAAGGACACTCTCCAAGCGAAATTTGAAGAAGACAGAGCGAAGATCCAAAAATAGAAAGAGCATCTACTCATGAAGCAGATCGGGATTGAAGAAGAAGTAAACACATAATTTCTCTCTGTGACCGGCTTAGAGAAGAAGGCAAAAGAACCCATAGAATGCTAAGTGATGAAACTTGTTGAAGTTATTCAACAACGACAACAAAGAGTCGTAGAACTAGAGCTTCAGACCATACCAAGTACCATGCAAGAAGAACGTGACTAGAGAGAAATGAGTGTCTGAAGCACAGTAGAAAGGATTAAAGAACTCACTTATGAATGAAAATAATTAAGTAGCAGAAGTGCGCAGATACATGAGACCCTAACCGAGAATCCAGAATTGCACAAATTGTAGTCGCAGCTCCAGGAGGTGAAGAACAAAGTAGAAAAGCTACAGGTGCAGTTGAAGGCCTTATCACCCGTAGAGAAAATGAAGAGGTCTCATGAGCAATGCACCGCCCAGTAGAAAATCCATATGATCCAGAGCAAGGTAATGGAAGTAACTCAACAACTTCAACCTATGTAGGATAAGGAATGTCAGCTATTTACATATATTGAGAGCCAAGGAACAGAGCTGGAGCAGGTCATGAATTCAACATAGCAACACCTAGAAGGGTTGGTGAACAATGCACTCATCCAAGAGTTTGTCAAGCAAGAATCCATGGCACAACAACAGGTCGAAGTAGCTTGAGCCAAGCTCAAGACATTCAAGGTAGAACTGATCAGACCTGAGTGACTTGGGACGAGTCACAGGTAAGTGTTGGGTGCATGTTGTCCCTTGACCATGTTTTGGAAGATACTTGGTCATATTTGACCATTTTTGGGACTCCAATGCCCTATCGAAGATGAAGCACCAAGCGAAGTAGAGATCACGGGATCTCGACCCACTTTGGGTCCCTTTTTGGGTTTTTGGGATAATGTAATAGGAAAGGGATGTTGGCCCGTGGGTTTACCCATGTTTAGGCCCACTTTTGTAATGTATAAATAGGTGGCTAATGAGCTAATTAGATATCGGCATCTATGTGATGCTAGGCCAAAAAGCTAAGTGCTAAGAGATTTTGTAAGAGCTCTGTGCATGACTGTAAGAGGATAAGTGCAAGTTATTGTAGAAGGCTTTATGATATAGTGCAAGGAAGAAGGATCTAGTGAGATGCACAGATATTTTGTCCTATGCGGAGTAGGATTTTGATAGCTTGATGTAACCAATTAAAGACACTAATAAAGAAGAAGAAGATTTGGTGGACATAGCCCCAGGGTGGGGTGAACCACGTAAATCTGTGTGTTCTTCTCTATGCTTCGACTTGATGTGTTTATGTCTGCTTTTTCTAAGTGCTTTGATGTGTTTAGATAGATCTACTTAAGCTTTGTGATTCTTAGATGTGTATGAATGTTAGATCGAACATATATGAAAGTGATTATTGCTGATCTACTAGATCTGATCTGTTTTACTGTTGCTAAGTGCTGAAATACCTTAGATCTAGTGAATATTGTGATGCTTTGTGCTTTCTGTGAAGTATAATAAGGAATGCATACTGAGGAATGATTGATTCTAAGTGCATTGTAAGTAATATAATCAAATATCTATGTCCCAGCTAAGGTTACAGACACATGAGTCTCACAATCACCCTTTCCTCTACCTCGAGTGAGACTTCGTCTCCTTCGCAGGTGTTGCCAAAAGGGCTGGTAGTTAGGGTTTTGTTGGTTTGTTGTTGTAGCATTGAATCGTGGGCCTTCCCCTATGCCAACACCATGGATTTGGGGTCATCTAACCCATTGATATTATCAAGGTTTGTGAACTTGGGGTCATTTACCCTGGCCGGGATTTCTTCTGGGTTATCGGTCGGAAGCCTTGGCAACCTGATGAGGATCAGAGCATTCTATGCCCGATCTATCAATTGTTGAGCATGTTTATACAAGAGTGTACCTCTTTCTAGTGCACCCTGTGCTTCAATAAAATTCCAATTCAGTATCAGGGTTTCCTAAGAAATCTCTACTACTCTGGTGGCTTCCTGGGGAGATTCCATCATTTCAGATGATTCAGATATGATCCTTTCCTCCCTAGCCCTAAGGAGATCTTGAGCTGATTGTTCCAGGGACATTTTTTTCTCTTCCTAACTCAGGGATTTGAACCTAGTTTCCTTAAGAACAGCCATTCTCACCATCACCTCATCCCAGTCTTGAGCATTTTCAATGAAAATTTCATCCTCAAACTGGTCATGGGCATAGGGACAACAGGATGATACTTGTGATGCATGTTTCGAGACCAGACCCTTGGGGTCGTGATTGCAAAAATGATCAGTATAGAATCATAATTCTAATTGACTTAATCCTTCTTGCTTGGCCTACATAGTGTCTTTGACTAGATAGAAGCCAATATGAAACCCATAAGGTATGAAGGCCCACTTCTTGTCCTTTACCAAAGTGGCATTGTAGCCTTGCAAAATGGTTTGATAACAAATTTCCTCTAATACTAGTTGATCAAGGAAATATATAGGTAACAGATGTGGTTCCCTTGTGGCACTGAAAACCCTGATGTAGGTCTCACGCTCATCTAGATACCAGTGACCTACTTTCAATGCAACCTTTTTGGCTACATCTGATAGTATTGGGCACTCTTTATTAAACAACAAAGAGTAAATGCATGCAATAAACTGGTCATAGATGAGAGAATAGGATTTCTTGTACCTGTTTTCCCATAAGATGTTGAAGTATACATGGACCAGGAGCTCAAAGGAGTACTAGCTTAAGTTCATTCCAGTGAAGACGTTCTTGGCATAGATGACATCCAGTAGATAAGAATCCATGTAGAAGGAAGGGGTTTCTCCCTCTTTTGGCGTCTGAGCTTGTCGTATGCAAGTGCTCAATTGTTTGGAGATGATCGCACCCAAGTTAAAACTCATTCCAAAAATGGTTAAGGTATAATCCAGAGGCATCTAGGCCTCCGAAAACCTAGTGCATTCTTTCTCCCCATGCAATCGGTAGTGGAGAGACATTAAATAGATGTAAGGCTCTCTCAATTTGGTTGTTGGCTACTAGCCCGAGGTCCGATTGGTGAAATTTTTATCGTCTCTCCACCAAGATGCCATAATCTTGTTGGTGTCATGCTTGTGATAAAAAATCAAAACAAAATCTGTGTTCAAATGTTCCTCTGGATCCCTGAGCTTGTAGTAATTCTGAACTTCCACTGGGAAGAAAACCCCGATGCATTCGCCATTGTCGTCGTTAATTAAACACTTATGTGCATCGGTGTGATCAATAAGCCATTTCAGGAATTCGATGCAAGGGAATACCAGAGTCCTGCTTGACACCATGTGAAGATAAGCCTTGTTGATATTGACAAAGACTTCATCATCGAGCCTCCTCCTGTCAGGGTCACTGTGTGGCATATTCGGGGAATTCCTCCCGCTTGATTTTCTGGAAAAGATCTTCCCAGCGAGGGAATATTGTCTTGGTCCTGATGTTCACCTCTATGTCTCCAAAGGTTGGAGGCTAAGCAAAGGCTTTCTTGGTAGCTGTTTTGATGATGGGGACCAGCTCTGGAGAAAATTCCAATTGCCTTGCAACCGCTAGGGAGGAACCTTCTCCTACCTCTGGTTCTTGTAGCTTCGACGCTCTTGGAGACTTCCTGTTGGTGGGTTTCTTCGGAGGCATTGTTCCTGCAACTGAAAACGTCATTTAGGGCCAACATATAGAGAAACATTGGATCCTAATGTATATGTGAGGTGAAAACATAGCAAAACCATACTGGTACATACCTGTATTCCTGTTAAACTCTGTTGTTTAATACTCACTAGAACTTGGAAGCTTTCTACGGATCGCTCGTCTTGATCTTCTAGATGTTAGAGACTTCTTTGTGTGCAGAATACTCTCATCTACAAAGAATCAAAAGAATATAACGGGATGGATCTTACCAGTCGTATAAACTAGTTAATATGAGTAATGGGTGAGATTCAAAATAATCTACCACCGAAACTTTGCAAATAAAATCTATGTGGGTTGTCGGCAGAGGCATGGAGGGAGATGCATTTTTCGACATGATCAAACAGTCCTTTTGATTTGTGCACGAATTAGCAACTAATGCACTATCATGGAATTAATTAACCCTTTTAATGTGTCGTATCTAGCATATCTTAGAGCTAAAAATGTCCCATCGTGTCATTTCTTAGTGGGGAGGTTGGGGATCGACGAAGAGTTATAAGAGTTTTTTTTTTATGTTCATTTAGAAGAAACAAAAAATAACAAACCGCCGACATTGATCACTTTTGTCGTACGGTGCTAACATGGCAAACAAGCTTGGGACATGTGGAAAATAAAAATGGTAAATTAAATTCACGAATATCAATAGAGGTCGGAAATTTATTTCAGTTGCACACTCCTAAACTAAGCCTACGGATCGCCAATGCCGAAAATATATCGGGGTTCGACAAGCAGGGATGAACTTATCGCAACCTTTCCCTTGGGTTAGTTCCTTCAAAATGTGTCGACATCGAAATGCTTTGGGGATAAGCCATTGGTGATTCCTTTCTTTATTCACTAAGGCTTATTCCCTTTGCCTGTCACCGATGTCAGACGAGATCGGCTATTGGCGACTTCCTTGTGTAATGCTCGCCACGAAAGAACAATTCCCTTTTTTCGACGTTGATGAAGATCGTCGATCGGTGACCTTGGTTTTCTCGAGTGATTTTCTTTCATCCTGAAATCTTCTGGGTGCCAAATTTTGGACACGTCGGGTGAAAATATTTAGTGGTCGATTATTTAATCAAATGTTAGTCTTTTGAGTCATCATGATTTTGACATGCTCAAACATCTTTTAAAGACTTAATGAGAATAAAAAATGATAAGTGAAAGCAGCAAAATGTCATACTGAAGTAGAATTAGACAATGTCGAAAGATTAAGTGGTACCCAAAAAGTAAAAATTTGACATGGACTTTTTAGGGTGTGTTGAGTGTTCAACAAATGGTGACTTACTGGGCGAAAGTTGAATCTCTTTTCTTCCCTCATGTTCAGCTGATGCGGAAGCTGGTGGAGAACCAAACTAGTTTTAAATCGGAGCCTCTTTTACCCTTGCATTTGAAATTCTCCAGTTGATGCTTCCAGGCCTGCCTGTGGGGTTTTTAACCTTTAATCCCCTTTTGTTTCCTGTAACCCTGACTCATGCCCTTTTTTGACAAAAGTCTAGTAAAGTGTTCACTGGCATGAAGCCTTTAGTTACCTTTGATCACTTGCTACGGTGTTGCTCCACTGTCAGTGAGAATCCATAGCCTCGCTGGAATCAACCCGACATCATAGGCCTTGCTCTGCTGCCAGCAAGCGTCCATAGCCCCGACGAAGATATTTGCATGCCCTCTCCCACTGTTCACTCATTTTGGTATAGTTAACTTTTATTTCAGCAGAATTCCTTGAGTGAGTGGGAGAGGATGACGTCTGTTTAATTTGCAAAGTGAGGTGGTTAAGGTGAATCCTTTACTAGCTTTGACTTTAGGGTTCATGTAGTCCTTTCTAGCTTCCCTTATTTCCCTTAAGATTTCACCGACCACTAAGCAAACACTTATAAAATTTCTCTAAACTTGTTCATTTGTGTAGGTTAGATAGAGGACTCTTCAAAGCAACAATAGGTTCCTTGATGCTTCTTATGTTGTTGTGAGTGATGAGTTTGGAACAGAGTTCACTATGTCGCAGGATTTGAGGTCAACCACTGTCTCGCAAAACATGAATTTCAAAAGAGTAGAGATCCAAAATAGGAAAAGAAAGATAAATCGAATTCATAATCGATCCAGTTGAAACAAAACTCATGAAACACGCACACGAAACACAAAATAAAACTCACAAATAATTTAATTTTATTTATTTAATTTTTTTTTTCTTTTTAGTCATTGATGGAAATATTGTTTGAGGGATTGGCCATTGACTGGGAGGGCATCAGGTTTCCCCTCCAGATTATTTAACTGATAAGTTCCTACCCCAATCTTCTCAACCACCTGGAAAGGTCTGAGCCATAGATTTTGGAACTTAGTGTGTTTTCCTTTTGACTCATTTTCTCTATCCCATTTTAGGACTAAATATCCTACTTCAAAATTCTTCTTGTTAGCCTTGTGTTTATCAAACCATATTTTAACGATCTGCTGGTGAGCTAAGAATTTTTCCTTAGCCTTTTCACTCTCTTATTCTAGCATGAGAAAAGTGTCAATTCGTTGTTGTATGACTAATGAAGGTTGTCCTTGGGAATCTTGGGCTAGTTGTAGAGATGGAAGATAAATTCCGTTCGGGAAAATGGCCTCTTTCCCATAGACTAGAAAGTATGGGGAGTTTCCTATAGCTTCCTTGGGTGTGACCCTATCGGCCCATAAAGCGTTATGGAGTAGATTATGCCAATTCCTTTGGTTATATGCAACCGTTTTCTTTAATATTCTTACTATGTTCTTATTAGTTGATTATGCCACCCCGTTTCCCTATGGATAATAATTTGCAGAGTACCTAATTATGATTCCTTTGTCTATATAAAACTATGTCAATAGGGTGGAAGAAAAGTAAGATGAATTATCAAAAACTAGGATAGAAGGGACACCAAACCTTGTGATTAATTATTGTTCTATGAATTGTATGACTTCCTTCTCATTTACATGAGTCAGAGGGATGGCCTCTGCCCATTTCATGAAATAATTGGTGGAAGTAAGTATATACTTATGTTGTATTGAAGAGCTAGGTGTAATCTCTCCTATGATATCTAACCCCCATTTCTCAAAATGCCTAGAGACAATCACTGGTTGGAGTGGGACTGTTGCTCTCTTTTCTCTCTCGGTGCTTATTTGACAGGTTTTACAGTTTCTAGCGTGTGTGTGAGCATCTTTGAACAAAGTAGGCCAATAATAGCCAGCTCTCAATATCTTATGAGCAGTGGTGTTCCCTGCAAAATTTCCACCAGCAGGGCCATCATGGAGCTCCTTTAGTACCTTGTTTGCATCTTCACATTTGAGACATCTTAATAGTACCCCTTCATAGTTAACCTGGAAGAGTACCAAATTTATGAGGCGATATCGCGTAGATTTCAATCTGAGAACCCTCCTTTCCTTAGGATTGATATTTTTCGAGCAAGTGTCATGGTATAGGAGATATGTCAAATTCTCATACCAGGACTCTGGCCCCAGGGAAATGTACGAAGCTTCACCACACCATAATTCCATTTCATTCTCCCATCCAAAATATTCATTTACTTGGTCATGGGCTTCAGCTGCAAGTTTTCACAACCCTTACCCTTTAACCAGTTTGGCAGGTTTTATATCTAGATCAAATTCCTGGACCATCGCCATCCAGTTCCATCTTCTTTCTCCCATCTCTTGTTGAGTGAATAGGTATCAGACTGCAAGATGAGGTATGATTACCTTGGTATGGTTCTTGAGTATGTAGAACCTAAAGTTCTTTACTTCCTTATATATCGCATAGGCATGTTTATCAACAACAAGATAATTTAATTTGGCTCCTTGGAAATTAGGCTCATGAACGACACCAGAGACCTGTTGTTGTCTTCATCTTTCTGAGTCAATACTGCAGCTAACGACTGGTCGGAGGCGAAAGTATAGAGGAATAAGTCTCTATTGAAATAGGGACTTTGTAACATGGGGGCCCAGGATATAGAAGTTTTAATATTTCTGAAGGCATCTTTCCGTTCATAATCCCACTTAAATTGGACATCTTTACGAATCATTTTTTGTAAGGGTTTGATAGTTTTTGCAAAATCAGGAGTGAATTTCTTTACAAAATTTCTTTTCCCAAAAAAGGACTTCATGTCTTTCTTGTTGTGAGGCAACAGGAGTTGAGCTATAGCCTTAATCCTTTATGGGCTTATGCGAATGCCTCCTTGAGATATAATATGGCCTAGCAGCTTACCTTCTTCGACGCCAAAAATATTTTTCTTAGGATTTAAAGATATACTGTATTTCCTACACCTTTCAAAAATCTGCGTTAAGTGATGGATGTGCTCTTCTCTGTCCTTTGAATACATAATCATGTCATCTAGATACACTACCACACATCTATTGATTACTCCCTGAAAATCTACGTCCATGGCCCTTTGGAAGGTCGCTCCTGCACTAATTAACCTGATAGGCATGTGTTTATAAGCGAAGGTTCCCCACTTGGTTCGGAAGGTGGTCTTTAAATGGTCTACCTTCGAAACCTGAACTTGGTTGTAACCTGAGAAACCATCTAGCAAAGAAAAAACCTCTGATCTAGACACGGTCTGTAGGAGTTGTTCCATCAGCGGAACTGGGTAATTTTCCTTTTCTGAAGCTTTGTTGAGGATCCTAAAATCTATGCATAGGCGGATTTCACCCAACTTTTTACTCACCAAAACAAGATTTTCTACCCATGCAAAATGCCTAACCTGGAAAATAATCTTGGCATCCAAAAGTTTCTTTAATTCCTGATACATGAGAGGTTCTAGGGATGGGTGATACTTTTAGATATTTTGTTGGAAATGTTTCACTTCGGGTTTTAATGGGATAGTGTGTTGAATGATACAAGTATCATATGTTTTCAGATCTCTATAAGACCATGTGAGGACATCTTGGTATTGTCTGAATAGTTTGAGATAAGCTTTCCTTTCTTCCTTAGATATAGTCTTATCGAGATTCACATTCTTTGGGTTTTCGGGGTTCCAAAGATTTATAGTTTCATGCAGGGGACAAGAGCTACTAGTCTTTGTGTTTATAGGTCCCTTAAATCGCTCCTTCAGATCAAATAGGTTTTCAAGATTATCTATCCCTTTTGGGATTATGTGAGACTTTGATTTACCTATAGGTTGTCCTGCCTAAGGATTGGTATCCATTGATTGTTCTTGGAATACTTTATCATCAATAGCCAAATCTTTGAAATTGTCTTGGTTAGTCAAGAAGTTTATGATATGTTCATCTCCTTCAAAGAATTTCCAATTAGAAATGTTATTAGGCACTAACGGTTTGTAGAGAAGTTCCACAGTGAATCGAGAGGCTTCATAATCCTCTAGAGGTGACAGCCTAGAAGCAACTGTGGCCAAGGAGTCAGCAAGAATATTCTTGGCTTTGGGGATCACTATAATATTGAAGGCTTCAAAATGATCTATTAATCTATGCACCTCCCACTGATAGTTATTTATGTGAGGAGAATTGAAATGTATGGTATTCCTTACTTGTCTAAGGATAATTTCAGAATCTCCGAAAACTTTCAATTCTTGACATTTAAATCTATGGCTTTCTTTAATCCTTGTACTAGAGCTTCATATTCAGAAGTGTTGTTGGTACATTCAAACTCTAGCCTACAGGATAGAAAACGACATTTACCTTTTGGATCAATAAGGATACACCCTGCCCCAGATCCTTCCTGCGATTTAGATCCATCAAAATATATGGTCCACATTTGAGAGCGCAGGTTATCCGTTTCTTCTTTCTTATTAATTTCTTGCACTCTTATCTTTCGTCTGGTGTTTTCTTGCACAGGTTATTGAAAGGAGAAGGTTTCCTCTATCAGTATTGATAGTCTCTCTTGATAAACCATTTTGTAGTTTTGAGTGAGTGAAACATCAGATGGAAGAGGGGAGAAGTTCCCAAAAAAGGACTCACAAGAATAATTGCCTAGGACAGGGAAATCTGTCGATGAAGGTTCGTTCAAGGTTTCTAGGTCAGTGATAGTATGTTTCAAATATCTTTCCCTATCGATTTTGATCATATTTTGTATCCCTTCAGTGTTAGCCAAAGGTGAGTCCATTCGGTACTAAAATATCCATTTAAATTTTCAGACCAATCTTGGCTTAACAATAATCCATAAGCCTCTAGGATGTCTACTATAATGATGTCAATCACCTGCACAAACTTAGGATGTGTCGCTATCCTAATCATTACATATCTGAGTTCCCCCATGAGTTTGACCTGGGTTCTGTCTAGTTGTATCACATGCTTATCACTCTTGAGAGGGACTTCATTTAGATTTTTGCAAATAGACAAAGGCATAACATTGGAATATGCTCCTGAATCTACCAAACAATTGTGAAGGTTCCTGTTAAAAAATTCAAACGTTAAAAGGAAAGGTGGGACAAAAGGTTTACCCTTCTTATCTTTTGAGTAGGTGTTTACAGTTGGTTTATTCACCAGATCTGTGGGGATTATATTTCTTTCCTGATCATTACTTGTCATAGGGTTTTCTACTGATCTCAAAGCCTGTAACAAGAATTCCTTTTGCTGAGGTATTCTACATATATCCATAACTGATATATTAGCCTTTAACTTAGTCAAATCGTCGACTACGGTGTACTCCAGTTTGGGTGATTCCCGGGTATGGATGCTTATTGGTTCTTTACAGGGAGTAAAAGGTTCTTTCGAGTGATCGGGGGTTGTCTTACTCCTCGAATTTTGGTTAATAGGAGGATCTTTTAAGACAAGTGGGCCCTTTTTTTTTGCACAACCGAGACTTCTGCAGGTGGTTCTTCAGACTCAAACAAGTCATCGAAAGGCATGATCAGGTCAAGGTCCCATATCATCATGGTTGTATCTTGTGGTGGGTCGACCTCTTCCTAGTCAACAATATTCATAACTGAACTTCTTGGTTGTTCGGTTAGGGAGACTTCGTCAAGAAATTGATTGAATGTCAAATTCATGGAATTCACCCATTGAGGACAGTCTCTTTCAGAGTGGTTTTCCTGGTGATAAGTATAGAAAGAATCAGATGCTACATTACCGAGATCAATATTTAAGTTAGCTGGGGGAGGTTCAATTGATTGGAACGATGGATTTCTTTTAAAGAAAGGCTTATAGGTCCTTTGACCTTTGTTTCCATCCCCTACATTTCTCTTCATGTCTATGATTTTGTTTGATAATTTCTTAACTATGTGCTGTAAATCTTCTATGTCTCCATTACACTTGTCAGGAGTATGCTCTACTTGCTTACCTAGCAGTCTAGTAAAAAGGAGCCCTCTCCTGGGAGGAGGTTGAACTTGTTTCTTAACTAAAGAGACCTGGCCTTATTTACACCCTTTCATATGGAATTCTATCGTTTTAGCTTCTTCAAAATTCTCAGCCAAGGTTCGTTTGGCATCCCTCTTCACAAACATGGAAATAGAAGCTGGAAGCACATTAGCATAAACTTCAATTTGAAACTCTTGAGTAGGTTTGGCTTTAGGCTGAAATTTGTTCAAGATAGTTGTGAATCTTTGATTGAAATATTTAACCTTTTCCTTCGAACTCATGGTGGCGGCGAACAACTCAGCCATCAGAGCTCCTGTGGTGGTTTATTCGGCGAATTTATCTAGAAATGTTTTTTGAAACTTTGTCCAACTAGCTATGGATCCTACAGGCAAATTAAAATACCACGTGGAAGCCATATCCTCAAACGTATAGGGGAATAACCTACATACTACATCCTGATGCTGGACTTTCATAAGCCTCATCGCTAGTATGAATTTCTTGATATAGTCTTAAGGTAATCCTGAGGTTTCAGGGTCAAACTTGGGGAGTAACTTCTCTGGATGTCAGGGAATATTATGAACCGGTATTGGGATGGCCAAAGCATCTATGGCCAACCAAGGCTGGTTTTTATGGGGCAGGTTTTCCGTTTCTCCCTCATGGTCATTGTTACCTTCCATATTTTTAGAAGTCGAGTTAAACTCCTCCTCCTCCGAAAAATTGTCAGGTTCAGAGATATCGACGGCTGGCGTTTCGGGTATCAAATCAAGAGGGTCTTTGATTTCAGTGAGAGAGAAATCTATGAGGTATTCTACCATGTGCACAAAAACCTCATCAGGATTATTGACCACTGGTCTTCTTACTTGTTTTCTTCAAGGAAGTATCGGAGCAAAAGACAATGTGTTGATCTGTCAGGCGTAGGCTCTTGTGATTCTTCTAAAATTGATTTACCTCCTCTTGAGGAAGAACGTAAGGTATTTCAGGGAACAGTTACTCTTCCTTGGGATGTGGTGAGTTACTTGTTTCAGGAGTGCTCGCTATGTGTGGGATGTCCTAGGAATGACTAGGCTTGCATGTGGGCTATTGTGAATTTGTCGACTGTTTGAAACACTGTATGAAATGTATATTCAGCCATTCATTCTCAGGCCCTCCTTCTAGTTCCAATTATGTTGATGGGTCCTAAATCCCTTGTTTCAATAGTAGGAACCAATCCCACCACCCATACCCAATTAGACTCTATAGCGTTTAATTGGAATGGTTCTCCAGATCTTGCGATTTGGCCAATTTATCGATGAGATTTATGTTTTCTTGTGAAGGCTTTTCCTTCGGTTTAGACTATATCTTTTTTTTATTTTCTCTTAGGTGGGACTGATGTGATAAGTAATCCAGTATAAACCAACTTGGTATCAGCATGGTTGTATCTTGTGGTGGGTCGACCTCTTCCTAGTCAATAATATTCATAACTGAACTTCTTGGTTGTTCGGTTAGGGAGACTTCGTCAAGAAATCGATTGAATATCAAATTCATGGCATTCACCCATTGAGGACAGTCTCTTTCAGAGTGGTTTTCTTGGTGATAAGTATATAAAGAATAAGATGCTACATTACCGATATCAATATTTAAGTTAGCTGGGGGAGGTTCAATTGATTGGAACGATGGATTTCTTTTAAAGAAATGCTTATAGGTCCTTTGACCTTTGTTTCCATCCCCTACATTTCTCTTCATTTCTATGATTTTGTTTGATAATTTCTTAACTATGTGTTGTAAATCTTCTATGTCTCCATTACACTTGTCAGGAGTATGCTCTACTTGCTTACCTGGTGGTCTAGTCAGAGGGAGCCCTCTCCTGGGAGGAGGTTGAACTTGTCTCTTAACTAAAGAGACCTGGCCTTATTTACACCCTTTCATATGGAATTCTATCATTTTAGCTTCTTCAAAATTCTCAGCCAAGGTTTGTTTGGCATCCCTCTTCACAAACATGGAAATAGAAGCTAGGAGAACATTAGCATAAACTTCAATTTGAAACTCTTGAGTAGGTTTGGCTTCAGGCTGAAATTTGTTCAAGATAGTTGTGAATCTTTGATTGAAATATTTAACCTTTTCCTTCGAACTCATGGTGGCGGCGAACAACTCAACCATCAGAGCTCCTGTGGTGGTTTATTCAGCGAATTTATCTAGAAATGTTTTTTGAAACTTTGTCCAACTAGTTATGGATCCTACAGGCAAATTAAAATACCATGTGGAAGCCATATTCTCAAATGTATAGGGGAATAACCTACATACTACATCCTGATGCTGGAATTTGATAAGCCGGATCTCTAGTATGAATTTCTTGATATGGTCTTCAGGTAATCATGAGGTTTCAGGGTCAAACTTGGGGAGTAACTTCTCTGGATGTCGGGGAATATTATGAACCGGTCCTGGGATGGCCAAAGCATCTATGGCCAACCAAGGTTGGTTTTTATGGGGCAGGTTTTCCCTTTCTCCCTCATGGTCATTGTTACCTTCCATATTTTTAGAATCTGAGTTAAACTCCTCCTCCTTCGAAAAATTGTCAGGTTCAGAGACATCGACGACTGGCGTTTCGGGTATCAAATCAAGAGGGTCCTTGATTTCGGTGAGAGAGAAATCTATGAGGTATTCTACCATGTGCACAAAAACCTCATTAGGATTATTGACCATTGGTCTTCTTACTTGTTTTCTTCAAGGAAGTATCGAAGCAAAAGACAATGTGTTGATCTGTCAGGCATAAGCTCTTGTGATTCTTCTAAATTGATTTACCTCCTCTTGAGGAAAAACGTAAGGTATTTCAAGGAACAATTACTCTTCCTTGGGATGTGGTGATTTACTTGTTTCAGGAGTACTCACCATGTGTGGGATGTCCTAGGAATGACTAGGCTTGCATGTGGGCTATTGTGAATTTGTCAACTGTTTGAAACACTGTATGAAATGTATATTCAGCCATTCATTCTCAGGCCCTCCTTCTAGTGACAATTATGTTGATGGGTCCTAAATCCCTTGTTTCAACAGTAGGAACCAATCCCACCACCCAGACCCAATTAGACTCTGTAGCGTTTAATTGGAATGGTTCTCCAGATCTTGTGATCCGGCCAATTTATTGATGAGATTTATGTTTTCTTGTGAAGGCTTTTCCTTCAGTTTAGACTATATCTTTTTTGTATTTTCTCTTAGGTGGGACCGATGTGAGATGTAATCCAGTATAAACCAACTTGGTAGCAAAACATGAAAAAGATTCTAACTATTGGGGAAAAGGCTGAGCTTGGGATAACCTGCTACTCAAACATGCAGACGAAAATTCTATACCACAGGCCTAGTACTAATACATTAACCATGTGAGCATCCAATTATTGTCTGAGATCTCTAATTATCAGAAAGAAAACACACATATGTGATAAGATAAATGGAAAGAAAAATAATTCATCTACCACGATCATTCATCACATAATCACACAATGAATCATCATCTTCATCATTAAAGAAAAGAACAATGAAGCAATTGCACCAGATAACTTGACAATATATTCGATAGCTCTTACTTGTTACATCTGTTCATGAAAACAAGATAGAAAATAGTTCTTATCCACATCCACTCACACACGCATTTGATGAAAACAACTTTGTCTTTGTTCCAGAAGGACTTCTCAATTAAAGGGAGCTTCAAAGTAATTCTTAACATCCAGAAAGAAAGAGTTATTGCAACAAACCATTGACCCTTCATTAATCAGTCGAGGCCTTTATTTATAATCTAAAATTCAACTGAAAACAATAGCTAAGAGTAGTTTAAGAAAAACAAAATTCTCCACTGGCGTCTTCCTCTAACAATTTTTTTAATGGTTAACTCAGCCTATCCCTTGAAAGGGTGACTTTTCTCATATTCAAACCAGTTGATGAATAACTCTTCACAAGTTTGGGCCCATGGGAATATGTGGTGCTCCATCGAAGCTGCGTAAAATCCTCTGATCTCCACTGCATGCACCCTGTACTTTACTAGACTGGCATTTAATTGTTGTAGCTCTAATCAGGTGTTCTACAAATCTTTGTACTTGCCCCGATGTTATATCGGTCGTATTTGCTAGATCTTCGGCCCACAATGCATCTTTCCTAGCATGCAATGCGACTATATCGTGCAAGTCAATGAAATCGTCAGGGTTACTGAACTTGGGGAGTCTGATGTCTTTCATTGCTTTGTTGATATTTCCCCAATGTCTCTCGCATTTGACCAACTACTCTTGAATCTCCCAGTGTGGTTCCCAAGACATATTAGCCCAATACTCGGTCGATCACTTCATGTGATCAATATACTAATTTTTCTCAAAGTCCAGATGTCATGTTCTTCTTTCTCTCGTCCCTGTTGAACTACATCAATATATTCAAGTCTCTCTATAGCTTGTTGCGCCCTTTCATGCCATCGTTCAATGTTCTTGCTGGTAGCAAGCGCCATGAGAGTATCCTCCTGGAACTCGACTATCTTCGTCGTAAACCAGTGTCACTTCTTTTTGAATTTGTCGTATGATTCTTTGAATTCTCTTTCCAGGTATACCACGTTCTAAGTGGCTCCTTGATAGTATTCTTCTAGGTGGCGTAGATGCTCTATTTATTTTTGGGTGGCAGCCAACTCCGTCTCATCTCGCTTGACTCTGTACCGGGTGGCTTTCGAGATCACCATCCCCACACCGAGAAGCTTCGATGTTTGGGCATTTTCTGTGTTTATCAAGTTCTCCTCTGTAGTGACAAGGATGGAGTGATCCAATGAGATCCTCCTTTTTTTTGTGGTCCTTTGTACGATGGACTTTCTCATTTGATCACAGGAGATCGAATAGATATTTTCTACCTCATCTACTAGCTCGGGAATCTGCTGATCACCCAATGTGAGTGTGTTTCCCAGACATCCGATGGTATATATTTGTTCAATATTAGGTTCTTGAACATCTTTATTTTTCTTCGAAGGCCCGACCTCTTCTTGTCATTTTTCGGGGATCTGATTATCAAGTGAAATAGATGTGTCAGGAGCGAGCTCAGCACTTACTTGTACATCGGTCGTGGTAGCAACAACGTCCTTTAGCGGGGATCCTTCTTTTGGCTCATCTGATTTTGACTTGTCTTTAGGACTACTTGCTCAGGTCTTTGGTGCATCGGGTGTCTTTGTGTCGAGGTCGCTTTTGGCTTCTTTCTCCTTTTTTGGAACCTCCTGACTTTGAACATCGAGAACAAAAGATGATGTTTTCTCAGGTCCCTTTTCTTCCTCTATATGCAATGGGATTCTCTGGGATGCATCTAGGCTCTCATAATCACTATATGCATTTATGAACTCGATCAGAGGGTTAAGTGCATTTATTTCTACCAACACCCAACCTGGCTCTGGTTGAGTCATCATGCCTGTCGATGAATCAGCTGGTGGCACCGTGGATTCAGGGTCATATGACTTGTTGATGTTACCAGGGTTTGTGAACTCGGGGTCATTTACCCCGAACGAGCTTTCTTCTAGGTTATTGGTCAGAATCCTTGGCAACCTGATGAGGATCGGATCATTCTGCGCTCGATCTATCAATTGTTGAACATGTTGAAACAAGAGTGTCCCTCTTTCCAGTGCACCCTATGCTTCAAGAAAATTTAAGTTCAGTACCGGGGTTACCTGGTGTTAGCACATATTCTTGTAAGGGGTAAGTTTCTCTCTGGATTCAGGTCCTTAGTGAAAAATGCATGAAATGGGGCTTAAAAACCCATGAAATGAAGTTATCCAAGGTCATAGTCATGAGCGCCCAAGCGTAGCACGCATAAAATATCCATTTTTGGGTTAAAAATCAAGCAGGCGGGCATTTTTGTTTTCAATGGCGAGGATCCATCAATGGAGCAAAATGACGGTCATCAGGTAAGACAGAGACACGGATTTGCATGAGGATCGGTGCCTAGGATCATCCCTTATGGAAAAAGTAACGAAATGATATGGGTCGTTGATTAGGGGAGCATCTCAGTCGTCCATCTGAAAGACACGTGGCACCTGATTAAGCATCATTGGTGTTTCAGAAGTCAAAACTTCAAAAGACAAGGGGTCGCTCCTCCACTACATTTTGAAACCTTGAAACATGAAATGCAAGGCCCTGGGAGCCTGGCCCATGGTCATAGCCTAGGGTTCTATGGAAAGGTGGGGCCTAAAGAAGGGGGGATAGGGAGATTTCAGGATAATTAAGTGTCGAAGTACTCTCAGTCGTCCATCTGAGGGACTTGTGGCACACATCTGCACTTTCAGAGTTTTGATCACCAGGAGAATGGGGGAGAGATACGTCAGGAATCCCCAGTGCAGGAAATCCCAACACAATCGGGACTGTTGATCAAGGAAAGATCTCAACCATCCATTAGGAAAGACACACGGTGCAAGATCTGAGCTGCAGATGGGGCCTTTCGGGATAGTCAAAGTGAAAGCACCGAAGTAATCTGAACCGTCCATCCAAGGGACACATGGCGCGCGATTAAACACCATTGCGATTTTAGATACTAGGATTTTGAAGGCCGGGGTCAGTCCTCCATTGTAGTTGGAATCGCTGAAACGTGCAATGTGAAAGCCCCCAGGGGTTGGGCCCACAGTCATAGTGCTCGGTCACATCAAGCAGGGATGAAAAGTGGGGGCCAGTTGGATTTATGTGCTCATTGAGAGGCGACCGATTAGGGTCATCCAATGAGAATAGATATAGGCCGTTGAGATTTAGTACATATAGGTCATCGATCCCTGGGAGACAAGTGGCGATCTTTTCAGCACTTTGCAGGATCCAGTGTCGGGAATTTCGAGAGCAAAGGAACGAGAAATCTCGGTGGGAGAATCCCAAAAATATATTGAGGGCTAGGCCCACAGTCATGTCCCCTGGGTCATATGGAATATAGGGTTGGCAACCTAGGCCTTCAAGGAATCACCGTGGCCATCGATTTAGGCACCATATCCAACCACCGATATGGAGGGTCATTTCACAGTTTTAGTTACCGGGGATCCTGGAGGCTAGTGTGGTGGAATTTTCCAAAAGGAGAAGTGTCAAAAGCACCTTTGAAGATATGAGCAGGGTCACGCCCCATGGTCTATTAGGGTGATAAAAAGAGCTGTGCAAAGGGCCAAAGCATTGATTTTAGCTACAGGAGGGGTGGCCACATTCTCCAGGTGCCAATTCAACTCGGCCTTGATCCCAATCCCTGCAAGAAGTAAATGAAAGTGGGAGGAGGTAGTTGAAACCTCGCCTAACTCCTTAAATGTAAGACATGGAGGTTCTGCCAGGCACTCTGCCCAAGGTTGCCCTGTCGAGAGATTTAATGAGAGCCATGCCGATTCGATATCCTCGTCTGATCAGAGGAGCCTGCACACGCTAGTTTGGAATTTAATGGCTCAACTACCCTCCTACTACGAAGGTGGTGAATTGCTTTGAGTATATATACTCAGTTTTTGTATTTTTGTAGGGGGATTGTTGGTAAAGCTAAGCTCCCAGTTGTAAAGTTTTGATGAAGCACTAGTTTTCCCCTGGTTATGTATTTGTATGTGAAATTTATCATTTAATGACAATCAGCTTCTTATTCCATCTGGTTTTCATCTAATATTGAAAGAGTTCATGATTGACTAAGTCACATGAATTATTGTGATAGTGTTATATAAATGTTTTATGGTAACGCTGTTATGATTTATTTTAATGTTCTCATGATTTGAGTACAAAAGGTTCTTGTGTTTAAATTCTTCCTCTTCAGGCTATTGTAATATTGATGTCTACAACAAACCTTTTCACTTTCTCACCGAAGTCTTGCTCCTACTCACCCTTATTACAACTTACTATCTAAAGTTAAATTAAGACTTCACCTATTCATGCATAGCCTAGTCCAAGATTCTGAGTTGAAATGATACTATCCTGAGTTTATTTCTAGTCGATCACCCCTTTTATAAGAAAATCGTGACATTAACTAATGGGTATCAGGCTTACTCCTGTTGCAATCCAGGAGTGACTTCTGGTGCTAACATTTTTGGCATCGTTGTCAGGGAGGAAGTTGAATATTTTCCCTGGGATTGAATGACATTGAGCCTCTAATTATGAGGGTGCATCAGGCATCATAACCCTACAAGATTGCTACTATGCACCTGGCAATTCCATTGTGACGAATTCATTGTGGTGAACCTGCTATTTCAGCTGTGAGTTTGAGGGACAGACACACATAGTCTCATCCACAGTTGCCTCTAGTTACATCTGAAGCAGATCCAGAGAATCCTGTCAGAAAGGGAAAGGCCCTCGGAGAAGGAGCTTCTGTTGTTGAACTAGGTATTTCTGATAGTTCTCATCTTCCTCTGTTAGAAACTCCATTATCTGCTTCTTATTTTCCTAGCAGACCTATTACTGAATTTTCCCATTTTCTAAAATTTGGGAGTGTTCCTGTTGAGTTTTCTTCTCTTGGTCTGGGACTTGAGGGAGAAAATCTTGTCACTCCTATATCCCCTAACATTGCATCCTAGTCTAGACTGAGGAATTTAGAATATTTTCCTACCCCAGGATTTACCACCCCTCATCCTATTACTGTTTCTATTTTTATGATAACGCAACCCTCTGTCCTACTAAGCCTAAAATCCTCCTCTTTAAATCCTATGTTGTTTCTCTTTCCTCCTACAAGCTCAGTTCCAGTCTCCTCTATTCAAACTCCTTCCCCTCCTAGTTCTCCTCCACCCATTGTCTCTATGGCAGGAGAAAATCCCCCTATGACCAAAATGGAGGCTATTATAGCTACTAGGTATGCTCCCCTTGTGTTACCTTAGCCTCCCAATGCCCTTCCAGTAGATGGCTACCTCAAGAAGTTTCCCAAGTTTACAGGTGAAGGAGATATAACCACATAGGGACATCTTGAAGACTTTTATAGTTTTACAGATCATCATGTCATCATGCATGCAGACGTATGGATGGGAATTTTTGTTCATAACCTTGAAGGTGAGGCTAGGAAATGGTTTAGGGCCTTGCCTCATGGATCTTTTGATGGGATAGAGGCTTTGGATAATGCCTTCTTGAGACAGTTGGGAGATAAGAAAGACTTCATGTATTACATGACAGAGTTTGGGTTTTTGAAGAGAAAGGAAGGAGAGTTTGTCTCTGACTTCTCCAAGAAGTTCAATAATATGTACCATAACATTCCTGTTGAGATAAATCCCTCAGAAGCTTCAGCCAAAATTACTTATGCCAGTTCTTTTGACCCTGATTTTTGCCTTTTGTGCATGGAAAGGTGAGCCACTTCCTTGGCTCGCATGTAGGATGTGGTTGTGAAAGTTCAGTCAAATATTTTGGTTGTCGATCAACTCAGAAATAAAGATGATAGAGACATACCCAGAAGGAGAGATGAAGCCTCCACATCTGGTTCCTCTTCCCTTCCCCCTTATATGGATGAAGTAACTAAGATGTTAAGAACACTTTTGGCTAGAATGGAAAGGTGGGAGTTAGAAGGGAAGCCAATATATAGAAATTCCCAAAATATTGATAACAAAGGCTTCAAGAGGCTGAATAACAATGTTCCTTAGATGATGCCAAGGGAACAAAGCAACAACAATAGAGATGATCAGAGGATCCAAACCCCTCTCCAAAATAACCTTGTTGTTGATGAGGAAGGAGAGGAGATAGATGAGCTTAGTCCTGAAATCCATTGTTTTGGGGACACCTCCCCTTTTCCACATTTGAATCAATCTGCATATAAAGATTCCCTCATGAACAGTTAAGTAAATGAAATTAGTAAAAGGAAAAAGGCCAACGGTACTCCTAATAGATACAACATCGGGTCAAAGAATAACGTAGGGGAGTCTGACATCCTTGATCAACCTCTTATAGCAGAAAGACTTGCTAAGCCTACAACACTCGCTACCAAAGAAAAATAAACTTAGAATATCTTGCCAATAGCCAAATAACTTGTCCCAAAGGTGAGAGAAATTACCCTCCTTCCTCCTTTAGTTTTGAGCATGAAATTCAAAAAATTAGAATTTCTGTACCCCTCCCAAAACTAGTTAAAAATGAAGATTTCAAGAGGTCCCTCTCTAAGCTGTTGCAGTCCGAGCAACCTCAGCCTACCATGGACTCAGTAAATCTCCAAGATGAAAATCCAGCAGTCATCCTAGGTCTCATGGTATAATACAAAGATGATTCATCCCATATCTTCTACATGTCCCTGAACATACATGATAAGGTGTTGCATAAGTGCCTGATGGATTCAGGGGCTTCCCATAACCTCATGGCCAAAATAGTCATGGAAGAATTGGGACTGGAAGTAACAAAGGCCTATCAGGATTTGTACTCTTTTGATTCAAGGAGGGTGCAATGCCTCGGAGTCATCAAAGTCCTTGTGGTGTCCTTATTTCAGCTACCAATAAAGAGTGTACTCGTCGACATTGTAGTAGCTGATGTTCCACCCAAGTTTGGCATGTTGTTGTCAAGATCTTGGATTAAAAATCTTGGAGGAACATTACATATGGACCTCACAAATGCCACCATTACAGTCTTTGAAGGGGAACACAAAAGGTTGTATAGAGAAGCTCAACTGGCCTACATTGTTAGTGATGAAGTAGACCCCACCAATCATCCTATCTTTGCACTTGACACTGATTTGGGGTCTAGTTTATTGCATCTCACTGATACTCCTGAAGCTCCTCTTCAAATAAGAAAGAAACCCATATTTGATCAGGAAATACCTCCTCCAACTACCTCTGTGTGGAAGATGTTCCTCAACGAAGCTTCTTCTAGTGAAGGTGTTGGTGCTGGAGTGGTTTTTGTGTCACCTTGTCAGGAAGACATATCCTTGTCATACAAGATAGAGTTTGAAACTACCAATAATGTGGTAGAATATGAAGCTCTTGTTATAGGTTTAAGGGCTACAAAAGAAATGGTAATTGAGGAGGTAACACTGTTCAAAGATGCTGAGTTGATAACCTAGCAGGTTAGAAATGCTTATCCGTCTAAACATCCTCGACTCAAAAGTTACAAAAATGAGGTATGGGACCTAATTGATAATTTTTTCTAAGCTGCCAACATTTCTTTTATTCCAAGTGAGGAAAATACTTTGGCCAATTCCTTAGTTGTCTCAGCTAGTCTATTCAGGATCCCTCTATCACTTAAGATCAAATATGATGTTGAGATAAGATATTGGCCATTTGTACCAGACAATATCAAGGATTGGAAGGTATTCGAGGACGATCTTGAAATCAAAAAATTTCTTGAGTCCGTTGATGAATTCTCTGCATTGCACATTGATCGGGATCTTGATCCCGAAGGTGACCCTCACCCTGAGGTATTTTTAAATAAAATTGCTAATCACCATATTGTTCAGTTGCCTACCAATCACATCCCAAAAGGATTAGTTCCTTTAGAAAGATTTTTTGATGGGAATGATGTGGTAGTAAAGGGTAGCATTTCAAATGAAGATGCTGATGTAGCTGAGTGCAACATTGGCACAGAGAAAGATCATAAATTCGTTAAGATTTCAAGAAGAATGTGAAGGGAGAAGAAAGCCGAGTATACTGAGTCATTAAAGGAATTTTTTGATGTGTTTGCATGGACCTATGAAGACCTCAAGATATATGACACAGTTATCATTGAGCATAAGATCCCACTAAAAGAAGAGGCTAAGCCATTCAGGAAGAATCTAAGACAGATTAATCCCATGTTGTTGCCTATCATGGAGAGGGAAGTGAAGAAAATGTTAGATGCCCAAATCATTGTCCCATTGAGATATTCTGAATGGGTGGCTAATCTGGTGCTAGTAAGAAAGAAGAGTGGAAAAATTAGACTTTGTGTTGATTTCAGGAACCTGAACAGAAGCTCAAGAAAGGAAAATTACCCCCTACCTAAGATGGAACACATTTTGCAGAGGGTAAAAAGAGCATCCAAATTTTCAATGATTGATGGGTTTTCTAGTTACAGTCAGATTTCAGTCCTACCTAAGGACAGAGAAAAGACATCCTTAACCAGTCCCTGGGGCACATTCATGTATGCCAAAATTCCCTTTGGATTTATGAATGCAGGGGAAACATTTCAGTGAGCCATGGACATAGATTTCATTAGGGACAAAGATCCGTTTGTGGTGATCTATATACATGACATAACTGTCTTCCCCAATCTAATAAGGAACATTGTTGTCACTTGAGGAAGGTTTTCTCGAAATGCAGAATCTTTGGTCTTTCCCTCAATCCCAAGAAGTCTTTATTTTCTATGAAGGAGGGAAAATTTTTGGTCACATAGTATCTGCTGAAGGAGTCAGGATCGATCCCAACAGAGTTGAAGCGATCCAAACCTTGTCACTCCCTAGATCCAAGAAAGAAGTCCAGTATTTCCTAGGAAAAATTAATTTTCTAAGGAGGTTTGTTTCCAACTTTGCTGAGATGGTAAAGCATATCACAACCATGCTTAGGAAAGGGAATGAAGTAAGATGGAATATTGAGCCTAGAGGATCCTTCAACCAAATTAAAATGGCATTGACTGAGTCACCTGTGCTAATCAGTCTTGATTACTCAAAGGATTTTCTTATTTTATCATTTGCTTCTTTTGATAGAGTGGATGTTGTCCTACTACAAAAGAATGATGCAGGGCTAGAGCATCCCATTTTCTTTTTCAGCAGAGCATTGATAGATGTTGAGATTAGGTATGATATTATGGAGAAGCAGGCCTATGCCTTAGTGAAATCTCTCAAACCTTTCATATTTTATGTTTTGCATTAAAAAATTATTGCATATGTCCCTTTAGCTTCTATAAAGGACATTCTTATCCAGCCAGACATAGATGGGGGAAGGAGCAAGTGGATTGCCAAGATCCTTGAGTTTGACCTGGAGATAAATCCCACCAAGTTGGTCAAAGGGCAGGGTTTAGCCAAGTTGCTGGTTGAATCCAACTGTAAGGCTTTGGGGATAAATCTCATCAACACTTGCTTAGAAAATCAGCAGGTTGAGTTGTTTGATGGCAGTCCTAAAGGAAGCCCTCCATTGGAAAAATGCACTTGGTATAAAGATGTTATACATTTCCTGCAGGCGTTAAGACCCTCTGATGGAATGGGGAAAGGAAAGGCAAGAGCTTTAAAGCTCAAGGTGGTCATATACTACCTTATTGACTAGGTATTATACTGGAAAGACCCACTGGCCTACCTTATTCACTGATGTCTGTAGAGAATTCAGAGCTTGCATCAAATGTCAAAAATGTTCAGGGAAGCAGCAGCTTAAATATTTTCCATTAAATCCTGTAGTAGCATCATGACCCTTTCAGCAATGGGGGTTGGAATTCATAGGAGAGATTCATCCTCCTTCAAGTGGTCAACATAGTTGGATCCTGAATGATACATATTAATTCACCAAGTGGATAGAAGCTATCCCTACCAGGAATGCTTCTCATAAAGTAATCATTGGATTTTTGGAAGACATCATCTCAAGGTTTGGTTGTCCCAATAGAATTGTCACTGATAATGCTACATCTTTCAATTCTGAGCCTCTGGTCAAGTTCTGTGAGAAGTTTGGTATTTCACTAATTCATTCCACACCCTATTATCCTCAAGGAAATGGACTGGCAGAATATTCTAACAAAAGTTTGTTCAAGCTTATTAAAATATTATTGGAAGACAATATGAGGTACTGGGATTCAAAACTAAAATTCACTCTGTGGGCTGATCGAGTGACAACAAATAATTCCCTGGGCACCTCCCCTTTTCAACTTGTTTATGGGACAGAAGTTGTATTTCTCACTTAGATAGCTCTACCTGTAGAAAACTTCTTTGAAGATTATGAAGGAGAGCTAGACCATATGGTCAGAAGAATTCATCAATTGGTGGAAGTGCAATAGACCAAAGAGTAGGTAATGGATAGAGCTTACGGTCATCAACAAAAGATCAAGAAGTCCTTTGACAGGAAGGTCAAGAAGGAGGAATTCGAGCTGGGAGATTTGGTGCTTAAGTGGGATGCACCTAGGCAGGATAGAGGCAAAAACAAAAAGTTTGATGCCCTCTGGATTGGGCCCTTCAAAATCTCTGAAGCCTTCTTGAACAACACTTACAGGTTGTAGGATTTGGAGGGTGAAGAAGTTTTTAACGACCTAGTAAATGGGCATTTCTTGAAGAAATGTTTTGTTTGAGCCTTAGATGGCTCCTATGTTTTTGTAAATATTGTTTTTCTGTTTTTTTTCAGCTTAATAAATGACTCCATAGCCCAACAACAAGGAATTGAAACTGCAAAGAATTCTTAGAGCCTCACAGGGAGGACTTTATCCCCCAGAGAGCCTAATGTTAGCACATATTCTTGTAAGGGGGAGTTTCTTTCTGGATTCAGGTCCTTAGTGAAAAATGCATGAAATGGGGCTTAAAAACCCATCAAATGAAGTTATCCAAGGTCGTAGCCATGAGCGCACAAGTGTAGCATGTAGAAAATATCCATTTTTTGGTTAAAAATCAAGCAGGTAGGCATTTTTGTTTTCAACGGCGAGGATCCATCAATGGAGTAGATCGACGGTCATCGGGTAAGACAGATCCATGGAGTTGCATGAGGATTAGCACCTGGGATCATACCTTATGGTCAAAGTCATGAAATTATCTGGGTCTTTGATCAGGGGAGAGTCTCAGCCATCCATCTGAAAGACGTGTGGCGCCTAATTAAGCACTGTCATCTTTTTGAAAGTCGGAACTTCAAAAGACAAGGGGTCGCTTCTCCACTGCATTTCAAAACCCCAAAATGCGAAATGCAAGGCCTTGAGAGCCTAGCCCATGGTCATAGCCCAGGGTTCCATGGAAAGGCGGAGATAGGGGAATTTTGGGATAATTAAAGTAAAAGTGTCAAGGTACTCTCAATTTTCCATCTGAGGGACGCGTGGTGCACATCCGCGCTTTTAGAGTTTTGGTCACCGGGAGAATGGGCGAGAGATACATTAGGAATTCCTGGTGCAAGAAATACTAACACAATCAGGACCATTGATCAAGGAAAGATCTCAGTCATCCATCAGGAAAGACAAGTGGCACAAGATTTGAGTCCCAAATGGGGCCTTTAGGGATAGTCAAAGTGAAAGAGCCAAAGTAATATGAAACGTCCATATAAGAGACACGTGGCGCGTGATTAAAAACTGTTGCAGTTTCAGCTACCAGGATTTTGAAGGCTGGGATCACTCCTCCATTGCAGTTGGAATCACTGAAACGTGAAATGAAAAAGCCCCCAGGGGTTGGGCCCACAGTCATAGCGGTCGGTCACATCAAGCAGGGCTAAAAAGTGGGGGCTAGTTGTATTTATGCACTCATTGAGAGCCGACTGATCAGGGTCATCCGATTAGAATAGATCTAGGATTTTGAGCTTAAGTAGATATAGGTTGTCGATCCCTCGGAGATAGGTGGCGATCTTTTGAGCACTTCATAGGATCCAGTGTCAGGAATTTCGAGAGAAAAGGAATGAGAACTCCCGGTGGGAGAATCCCCGAAATACATTGAGGGTTGGGCCTATGGTCATGGACCCTGGGTCATATGGAATATAGGGCTGGCAACTTGGGCCTTCAATGAATCATCGTGGTCATCGATTTAGGCGCTAGATCCAACCATCAATATGGAGGGTCGTTTTGTAGTCTTAGTTACCGTGGATCCTGGAGGCTAGTATCGTGGAATTTTCCAAAAGGAGAAGTGCCAAAAGTGCCTTTGAAGATAGGTGCAGGTTCATGGCCCGTGTCACTTGGGGTGATAGAAAGAGTTGCGCAAAGAGATAAAGCATTAGGTTTAGTTGCAAGAGGGGTTGCCATGTTCTCCAGGTGCCAATTCAACTCGGCCTTGATCCCAATCCCTTCAAGAAGGAAATGAAAGTGGGAGGAGGTAGTTGAAACCTCGCCTAACTCCTTAAATGTAAGGCATGGAGGTTATGGAAGGTAGTCTACCCAAGGTCGCCCTATTGAGAGATTTCATGAGAGCCATGTTGATTCAATATACTTATCTGATCAGAAGAGCTTGAACACACTAGTTTGGAATTTAATGGCTCAGCTACCCTCCTGTTATCAAGGTGGCGAATTGCTTTGAGTATATATACTCAGTTTTTGTATTTTTGTAGGGGGATCGTTGGTAGAGCTAAGCTCATGGTTGTAAAGTTTTGACAAAGCACTGGTTTTCCCTTGGTTATGTATCTGTAAGTGAAATTTCTTGTTTAATGACAATCATCTTCTTATTTCATCTGGTTTTCATCTAATATTGAAAGAGTTCATGATTGAATGAGTCACATGAATTATTGTGACAGTGTTATATAAATGTTTTATGGTAATGTTGTTATGATTTATTTTAATGTTCTCGAGATTTGAGTACAATAATTTCTTGTGTTTAAATTCTTCCTCTTCAGGCTATTGGAAGATTGATGCCTACAATAGACCTTTCCACTTTCTCACCGAAGTCTTCCTCCTACTCACCCTTATTACAACTTATTGTCTAAAGTTAAATTAAGACTTCACCTATTCAAACATAGCCTAGTCTAGGATTCTGAGTTGAAATGATACTATCCTAAGTTTATTTCCAGTCGATCACCCCTTTTTTAAACAAATCGTGACATAAATTAATGGGTATCAGGCTTACTCCTGCTACAATCCAGGAGTGACTTCTGGTGCTAACATTTATGGCGTCGTTGTCGGGGATGAAGTTGAATATTTTCCCTCGGATTGAATGACATTGAGCATCTGATTATGAAGGTGCATCAGGCATCAGAGCCCTAAAAGATTGCTACTGTGCACCTGGAAACTCCATTGTGATGACTTCATTTTGGTGAACCTGATATTTCAGTTGTGGGTTAGAGGGGTAGACACACATGGTCTCATCCACAGTTGCCTCTAGTTACACCTGAAGCAGATCTAGAGAATCTTGTCAGAAAGGGAAAGGCCCTCGGAGAAGGAGCTTTTGCTATTGAACCATGTATTTCTGACAGTTCTCATCTTCCTCTGTTAGAAACTCCATTATCTGCTTCTCAGTTTCCTAGAAGACCTTTTACTAAAGTTTCCCATTTTCTAAACTTTGGGAGTGTTCCTACTGAGTTTTCTTCTCTTGGTCTGGGAATAGAAGGACAAACTCTTGTCACTCCTATCTCCCCTAACGTTGCAGTTTGGTTTAGAATGAGGAATTCAGAATATTTTCCTACCCTAGGCTTTACCACCACTCCTCTTGTTACTGTTGCTATTTCTGTGATAACGCAACCCTCTGTACTACTAAGCCCAACATCCTCCTCTTTAAATCCTTTGTTGTTTCTCTTTCCTCCTACAAGATTAGTTCCAGTCTTCCCTATTCAAACTCCTCCCCTCCTAGTTCTCCTCCACCCATTATCCCTATGGCAGGAGAAAATCCCCCTATGACCAAAATGGTGGCTATTATAGCTGCTAGGTATGCTCCCCTTTGTTACCTCAGCCTCTCAATGCCATTCCAGCAGATGGCTACCTCAAGAAGCTACTCAAGTTTACAGGCGAAGGATATATAACCGCATAAGAACACCTTGAATCCATTTACAGTTTTACAGATCATCTTGTCATCATGCATGCAGATGTATGGATGAGAATTTTTTTTCATAACCTTGAAGGTGAGGCTGGGAAATGGTTTATGGCCTTGCCTCTTGGATCTGTTGATGGGATAAATTCTTTGGATAATGCCTTCTTGAGACAGTGAGGAGATAAGAGAGACTTCATCTATTACATGACAGAGTTTGGGTCTTTGAGGAGAAAGAAAGGAGAGTCTGTCTACGACTTCTCCAAGAGGTTCAATAATATGTACCATAAGATTCCTGTTGAGATAAAGACCGCAGAAGCTTCATCCAAAATTACGTATGCCATCACTTTTGACCCTGATTTCTACCTTTTGTTGACGGAAAGGTGAGCTACTTCCTTAGCTCACATGCAGGATGCGGCTGTGGAAGTTGAGTCGAATATTTTGGCTGTTGATCAACTTAGAAATAAAGATGATAGAGACATACCTAGAAGGAGATTTGAAACCTCCACATCTGGTTCCTCTACCCTTCCCCCTCAGATGGATGAAGTAACTAAGATGTTAAAGACACTTTCAGCTAGAATGGAAGGGTGGGAGTTAAAAGGGAAGCCAATATATAGAAATTCCCAAAATACTGATAACGGAGGCTTCAGGAGGCCAGATAACAATGTTCCTCAGATGATGCTAAGGGAACAAAGGAATAGAGATAGAGATGATCAGAGAATCCAAACCCCTCTCCAAAATAACCTTGTTGTTGTTGAGGAAGGAGAGGAGATAGATGAGCTTGGTACTGAAATCCATTATTTTGGGGACACCTCCCCTTTTCCACATTTGACTCAATCTACATATAAATAATCCCTCATGAACAGTCAAATAAACGAAATGAGTAAAAGGGAAAAGACCAATAGTACTCCTAACAGATACAAACTCGGGTCAAAGAAGAATGTAGGGAAGTCTGACATCCTTGATCAGCCTCTTATAGCAGAAAGGCCTGCTAAGCCTGCAACACTCACTACCAAGGAAAAGGAAACTAAGAATATCTCACCAATAGCCAAAGCCCCTGTCCCAGAGGTGAGATAAATTACTAAGCCTCCTTCCTCCTTTAGTTTTGAGCATGAAATTCAAAAAATTAGAATTCATCTACCCCTCTCAGAACTAGTTAAAAATGAAGATTTCAAGAGGTCCCTCTCTAAGTTGTTGCAGTCGAAGCAACCTCAGCCTACCACAGACTTAGTAAATCTCCAAGATGATAATCCATTTGTCATCCTAGGTCCCATGGTAGAAGACAAATATGAGTCATCCCCTCCCTTCTACACGTCCCTGAACATACATGATAAGGTGTTTCATAACTGCCTGATGGATTCAGGGGCTTCCCATAACCTCATGCCCAAAATAGTCATGGAAGAATTGGGAATGGAAGTAACAAAGGCCTATCATGATTTTTACTCTTTTGATTCAAGGAGGGTGCAATGCCTTGGAGTCATCAAAGACCTAGTGGTGTCCTTATTTCAGCTACCAATGAAGAGTGTGGTCATGGACATTGTAGTAGCTGATGTTCCCCCCAAGTTTGGCATGTTGTTGTCAAGATCTTGGATTAAAAAGCTTGGAGGAAAATTACAGATGGACTTCACATATGCCACCATTCTAGTCTTTGAAGGGGAACATAGAAGGCTGTATAGAGAAGCTCAACTAGCCTACATTGTCAGTGATGAAGCAGACCCCACCAATCATCCTATGTTTGCACTTGACACTAATTTGGGGTCTAGTTTATTGCAGCTCACTGATACTCTTGAAGCTTTTCTTTAAATCAGAAAGCAACCCATATTTGATCAGGAAATACCTCCTCCAACTACCTTTGTGTGGAATATGTTCTTCGACGGAGCTTCTTCTAGTGAAGGTGTTGGTGCTGGAGTGGTTTTTGTGTCGCCTTGTCAGGAAGCCATATCCATGTCATACAAGCTAGAGTTTGAAACTACCAATAATGTGGCAGAATATGAAGCTCTTGTTCTATGTTTAAGGGATGCAAAAGAAATGGGAATTGAGGAGGTAGAAGTGTTTAGAGATGTTGAGTTGATAATCCAACAGGTTAGAAATGCCTATCGGGCTAAACATCCTCGACTCAAAAGTTACAAAAATGAGGTATGGGACCTAATTGATAATTTCTTCTCAGCTGTCAACATTTCTTTTATTCCAAGTGAGGAAAATACTTTTGCCAATTCCTTAGCTGTCTCAGCTAGTCTGTTCAGGATCCCTCTGTCACCTAAGATCAAATATGATGTTGAGATAAGATATAGGCCATTTGTACTGGACAATATCAAGCATTGGAAGGTATTCAAGTACAATCTTGAAATCAAAAAATTTCTTGAGCCTGTTGATGAATTCTTTGCATTGCACATTGATCGGGATCTTGATCTCGAAGGTGACCCTCACCCTGAGGAATTTTTAAATAAAATTGCTAATCACCATATTGTTTAGTTGCCTAGAGATCACATCCCAAACGGATTAGTTCCTTTAGAAAGATTGTTTGATGGGAATGATGTGGCAGCGACTTTTTTTCTGATCTCCATCACTTTATTTCTTAAGAATCCAATAGTTGCATTAACTTTCCCTGCGAAAAGAATCTTTATATGTGTTCTCTAATCTCTATCTTTATAAAGTAG
>JZKD02S2353766.1:16883-40472 GCA_000966675.3 Picea glauca | reverse complement strand
ATAAAATTGCTAATCACCATATTGTTTAGTTGCCTAGAGATCACATCCCAAACGGATTAGTTCCTTTAGAAAGATTGTTTGATGGGAATGATGTGGCAGTAAAGGGTAGGATTTCAAATGAAGATGTCGATGTAGTTGAGTGCAACATTGGCAAAGAGGAAGATCCTAAATTCGTCAATATTTCAAGCAACATGTCAAGGGAGCAGAGAGCCGAGTACACTGAGTTATTAAAGGAATTTTCTGATGTGCTTACATGGGCCTACGAAGACCTCAAGACATATGACACAACTGTCATTGAGCATAAGATCCCACTGAAAGAAGAGGCTAAGCCATTCAAGAAGAAGCTAAGACAGATTAATCCCATGTTGTTTCCTATCATGGAGAGGGAAGTGAAGAAGTCGTTAGATGCCCAAATCATTGTCCCCTTGAGATATTTTAAAAGGGTGGCTAATCTAGTGCCAGTAAGAAAGAAGAGTGGAGAAATCAGACTTTGTTTTTATTTCAGGAGCCTGAACATAAGCTCAAGAAGGAAAATTACCCCCTACCTAAGATGGAACACATTTTGTAGAGGGTAACAAGGGCATCCATAATTTCAATGACTGATGGATTTTCTGATTACAATCATATTTCAGTCCTACCTAAGGACAGAGAAAAGACAACCTTCACCACTCCCTGGGGCACATTCATGTATGCCAAAATGCCCTTTGGATTGATGAATGCAGGGGAAACATTTTAGCGATCCATGGACATAGATTTCATTAGGGACAAAGATAAATCTGTGGTGATTTAGCTAGATGACATAACTATCTTCTCCAGATATGATAAGGATTATTACTGTCACCTGAGGAAGGTTTTCTCGAAATGTAGAAGGTTTGGTGTTTCCCTCAATCCCAAGAAGTCTCTATTTTCTATGAAGGAGGGAAAATTGTTGGGTCACATAGTCTCTGCTGAAGGAGTCAGGATCAATCCCAACGGAGTTGAAGTGATCAAAACTTTGTTACTCCCAAGATCTAGGAAATAAGTCCAGTCTTTCCTAGGAAAAATTAATTTTCTGAGGAGGTTTGTTTCCAACTTTGCTGAAATGGTAAAGTATATCGCAACAATGCTTAGGAAAGGGAATGAAGTAAGATGATTGTTGAACCCAAAGGATCCTTCAACCAAATTAAAAGGGCATTGACTGAGGCACCTGTGCTAATCAGTCCTGATTATTCAAAGGATTTTCTTATTTTATCATTTGCTTCTTTTGATACAGTGGTTGTTGTCCTACTACAAAAGAATGATGCAGGGATAAAGAAGCCCATTTCCTTTTTTAGCAGAGCATTGAGAGATGCTAAGATCAAGTATGATATTATGGAGAAGCAAGTATATGCCTTAGTGAAAGCTCTCAAAGCTTTCATAGTTTATGTTTTCCATTCAAAAATTATTGCATATGTCCCTTCAGCTTCTATGAAGGACATTCTTATCCAGCCATACATAGATGGGAGAAGGAGCAAGTGGATTGCCAAGATCCTTGAGTTTGAACTGGAGATAAATCCCACCAAGTTAATCAAAGGGCATGGTTTAGCCAACATGCTGGTTGAATCCAACTGTAAGGCTTTGGGGGTAAATTTCATCAACACTTGCTCAGAAAATCAGCAGGTTGAGTTGTCTTATGGTAGTCCTCAAGGTAGCCCTCCATTGGCAAAATGCACCTGGTATAAAGATGCTATGCATTTCCTATAGGAGTTAAGACCCTCTGATGAAATGGGGAAAGATAAGGAAAGATATTTAAAGCTCAAGGTGGTCATATACTGCCTTATTGACTAGGTCTTATATTGGAAAGACCCACTGGGAGTGCTTCTGAGATGTCTAAAACCACAGGAAGCCCAAAGAGTTATGTTTGATTTCCACAGTAGCCTATGTGGGGGACACCATTTTTGGAATACCACAACCTACAAAATTCTCAGGGCTGGGTACTACTAGCCTACCTTATTCACTGATGTCTGCAGAGAAGTCAGAGCTTGCATCAAATGTAAAAAATATTCAGGGAAGCAACAGCTCAAATCTTTTCCATTAAAGCCTATAGTAGCATCATGACCCTTTCAACAATGGGGGTTGGACTTCATAGGAGAGATTCATCCTCCTTCAAGTGGTCAACACAGGTGGATCTTGACTGCCACAGATTACTTCACCAAGTGGATAGAAGCTATCCCTACCAGGAATGATTCTCATAAAGTAATCATTGGATTTATGGAAGACATCATCTCAAGGTTTGGTTTTCCCAGTAGAATTATCACTGATAACACTGCATCTTTCAAGTCTGAGCCTTTGGTCAAGTTCTGTGAGAATTTTGGGATTTCACTAATTCATTCCACACCCTATTATCCTGAAGGAAATGGACTGGAAGAATCTTCTAACAAAAGTTTGATCAAGCTTATTAAAAGATTATTGGAAGACAATATGAGGGCCTGGGATTCAAAACTCAAATTCACTCTGTGGGATGATCGAGTGACAACAAAGAAGTCCCTAGGCACCTCCCCTTTTCAACTTGTTTATGGGATAGAAGTTGTATTTCCCACTCAGTTGGCTCTACCTATAGAAAAATTCTTTCAAAATTATGAAGGAGAGCCAGACCATATGGTCAGAAGAATTCATCAACTGGTGGAAGTGCAGCAGACCAAAGAGAAGGTAATGGATAGAGCTTACAGTCATCAACAAAAGATCAAGCAGGCCTTTAACAGGAAGGTCAAGAAGGAGGAATTTGAGCTAGGAGATTTGGTGCTTAAGTGGGATGCACCTAGGCAGGATAGAGGCAAACACAAAAAGTTTGATGCCCTCTGGATTGGGCCCTTCAAAATATCTAAAGTATTCTTGAACAACACTTACAGGTTGCAAGATTTGGGGGGCGAAGAAGTTTTTAATGACCCAGTAAATGGGCATTTCTTGAAGAAATGTTTTGTTTGAGCCTTAGATGGTTCCTCTATTTTTGTAAATATTGTTTTTCTATTTCTTTTCATCTTAATAAATGACTCCATATCCCAACAACAAGGAACTGAAACTGCAAAGAATTATTAGAGCCTCACAGGGAGGACTCTATCCCCCATGGAGCCTAATGTTAGCACATATTCTTGTAAGGGGGGAGTTTCTCTTTGGATTCAGGTCCTTAGTGAAATATGCATGAAGTGGGGCTTAAAAACCCATCAAATGAAGTTATCCAAGGTCATAGCCATGAGCGCCCAAGCGTAGCACGTAAAAAATCTCCATTTTTGGGTTAAAAATCAAGTAGGTAGGCATTTTTGTTTTCAACGACGAGGATCCATCAATGAAGTAGATTGACTATCATCGGTTAATCTGGAGCCATGGAGTTGCATGTGGATTAGTGCCTAAGCTCATCCCTTATGAAAAAATTCATGAAATGATCTGGGTCATTGATCAAGAGAGCATCTCAGCCATCCATCTGAAAGATGCATGGAGCCTGATTAAGCATCGTTTGCGTTTCGGAAGTTGAAACTTCAAAAGACAAGGGGTCACTCATCCACTGCATTTCGAAACCATGAAATGCGAAATGCGAGGCCTTGAGAGCCTGGCCCATGGTCATAGCCTAGGTTTCCACGGAAAGGAGGGACCTAAAGAAGGGGGGACGGGGGGATTTCAGGATAATTAAAGTAAAAGTGTTGAAGTACTCTCAGCCGTCCATCTAAGGGATGCGTGGTGCACATCCACGCTTTTGGAGTTTTGGTCACCAAGAGAATGAGGGAGAGATACATCATGAATCCCTAGTGCAGGAAATCCCGACACAATCGGGACCGTTGATCAAGGAAAGATCTCAGCCGTCCATTAGGAAAGACACACAGTGCAAGATATGAGTCGCAGATGGGGCCTTTCGGGATAGCCAAAGTGAAAGTGATGAAGTAATATGAACCGTCCATCTAAGGGACACGTGGGGCATGATTAAAAACCATCATAGTTTCAGCTACTAAAATTTTGAAGGCCAGGGTCACTCCATTGCAGTTGGAATAGCTGAAATGAAAAATACGAAAGCCCCCAAGGGTTGGGCCCATGATCATAGCACTCAGTCACATCAAGCAAGGCTAAAAATTGGGGGCCATTTGGATTTATGTGCTCATTGAGAGGCGAGTGATCATGACCATTTGATGAGAATAGATCTAGGTCATTGAACTTTAGTAGATATGGGTCATCAATCCCTAGGAGACAGGTGGCGATCCCAGTTTTGGGAATTTCGAGAGCAAAGGAACGAAAACTCCCAGTAGGAGAATCCTCAAAATACATTGAGGGTCGGGCCAATGGTCATGGCCCCTGTCTCATATGGAAGATATGGCTGGAAACCTGGGCCTTCAAGGGATCATCATGGTCGTCGATTTAGGCGCTAGATCCGATTGCCGATATGGAGGGTTGTTTCGCAGTTTTAGTTACCAGGGATCCTGGAGGCTAGTGTGGTGGAATTTCCTGAAAGGAGAAGCGTCGAACGCTCCTTTGAATATAGGTGCAGGGTCACGGCCCGTGGTCGCTTGGGGTGATAGAAAGCACTGTGCAAAGGGACAAAGAGTCGAGTTTAGCTGCAAGAGGGGTTTCTGAATTCTCCAGGTGCCAATTCAACTCAGCCTTAATCTCGATCCCTGCAATAAGTAAATGAAAGTGGGAGGAGGTAGTTGAAACCTCGCCTCACTCCTTAAATGTAAGGCATGGAGGTTCTAGCAGGCAGTCTACCCAAGGTTGCCCTGTCGAGAGATTTCCTGAGAGCCATGTTGATTTGATGTACTCGTCTGATCAGAAGAGCCTGCACACGCTAGTTTGGAATTTAATGGCTCAGCTACCCTCCTACTGCCAAGGTGGAGAATTGATCTGAGTATATATATTCAGTTTTTGTATTTTTGTAGGGGGGTCATTGGTAGAGCTAAGCTCCCGATTGTAAATTTTTGACGAAGCACTTCTTTTCCACTGGTTATGTATCTGTATGTGAAATTTCTTTTTTAATGACAATCGGCTTCTTATTCCATCTAGTTTTCATCTAATATTGAAAGAGTTCATGATTGACTAATTCACATGAATTATTGTGACAGTGTTATATAAATGTTTTATGGTAACATTGTTATGATTTCTTTTTATGTTCTTGTGATTTGAGTACAAGAAGTTCTTGTGTTTAAATTCTTCCTCTTCAGGCTATTGGAAGCTTGATGCCTATAATAGACCTTTGCACTTTCTCACTGAAGTCTTCCTCCTACTCACCCTTATTACAACTTACTGTCTAAAGTTAAATTAAGACTTTACCTATTCATGCATAGCCTAGTCCAGGATTTTAAGTTGAAATGATAATATATTGAGTTTATTTCCATTCGATCACCCCTTTTATAAACAAATCATGACATAAACTGATGGGTATCAGGCTTACTCCTGCTGCAATCCAGGAGTGACTTCTGGTGCTAACACCTGGGAAATCTCTACTTCTCTGGTGGATTCCTGGGGAGCTTCCACCATTTCAGTTGATTTAGATACGATCCTTTATTCTCTGGCCCTGAGGTGCTCTTGTGATGATTTTTTTGGGGCCGTTGTTTTCTCTTCCCAACTCATGGATTTGAACCTATTTTCCTTAGGATCAGCCATTCTCGCCATCACCTCATCCCAGTCTTGAGCATTTTCAGTGAAAATTTCATTCTCAAACTAGTCATGGGCATAGGGCCAATAGGATGATACCTATGATGCATGTTTCGAGACCAGACCCTTGGGGTCATGCTTGCAAAAATGACCAGTCTGGAATCGGAATTCTAATTGACTTAATCCTTCTTGCTTGGCCTGCATGGTGTCTTTGACCGCGTAGAAGCCAATATGAAACCCATAAGGTATGAAGGCCCACTTCTTTTCCTTTACCAAAGTGGCGTTGTATCCTTGAAAAATGGTTTGATAACAAGTTTCCCCTAATACTAGTCGATCGAGGACATATATAGGTAACATATGTGGTGCCCCTGTGGCGCCAAAAACCCTGATGTAGGTCTTGCACTCATATAGATACCAGTGACCTACTTTCGATACAACCTTTTTGGTTGCATCCGATAGTCTTGGGCACTCTTTCTTAAACAACAAAGAGTAAATGCATGCAATAAACTAGTCACAGATGAGGAATAGGATTTCTTGTACATGTTTTCCCATAATATGCCGAAGTATACATGGACCAGGATCTAAGAGGAGTGCCACCATAAGTTCATTCCAGTGAAAACGTTCTTAGCACATACAACATCTAGTAGATAAGAAGCCATGTAGAAGGAAGGGGTTTCTCCCTCTTTCAGCGTCTGAGATTGTCATATGCAAGTGCTCAGTTGTTTGGAGATGATCGCACCCAAGTTAAAACTCATTCTAGAAATGGATACTGTATAAGCCAAGGGTATCCAGGCCTCCGAAAACCTAGAGAATTCCTTATCCCCACGCAATTGGTAGAGGAGGGCCATTAAATAGATGTAAGCCTCTCTCAAGTTAGTTGTTGGGTACCAGCCCGAGGTCGGATTGGTGAAATTTTTATCCTCTCTCCACCAAGACGCCATAATCTTGCTGGTGGCATGCTTGTGATAAAGACTCAAAAAACAATATGTGTTCAAATGTTCTTCCAGCTCTGTGATCTTATAGTAATTCTGTACTTCCACCGGGAGGAAAACCTCGATGCATTCACCATTGTTGTCGTTAATTAAACACTTATGTGCATTGGTGTGATCAATAAGCCATTTCAGGAGTTCGATGCAGGGGAATACTAGTGTCCTACTTGCCACCATGTTGAGATAAGCCTTGCATATATTGACAAAGACTTCATCATCGAGCCTCCTCGTTTCACAGTCTCTGTGCAGGGCATATTTGGGGAATCCCTCTCGCTTGATTTTCTGGAAAAGATCTTTCCAATGCGGGAATACTGTCCTGGTATCGATGTTTGCCTCTGTGTCTCCAAGGGCTGGAGGCTGAGCGAAGGCTTTCTTGGTAGATTTTTTGATGACGGGCACCAGATTTGGAGAACCTTCCAATTTCCTTGCAACCGTTGGGGAGGAACCTTCTCCTACCTCTAGTTCTTGCAGCTTCGGCACTCTTAGAGACTTCCTGGTGGCAGGTTTCTTCGAAGGCATTGTTCTTGCAACTAAAAAAGTCATTTAGGGTCGGCATAGAGAGAAAAATTGTATCCTAATGTATATGTGAGGTGAAAACATAGAAAAACCAGATTGGTACATACCTGTATGCTTGCTAAACTCTATTGTTTAATACTCACTAGACCTTGGAGGCTTTCTCTGTATCGCTCATCTCGATCTTCTAGATGTTCTAGAATTCTCTGTGTGCAGAATACTCTCGTATAGAAAGAATCAAAAGAATATAATGGGAGGGATCTTACAAGTCATATCAACCAGTTAATACGAGTAATGGGTGAGATTCAAAACAATCTATGATCGAATCTATGCAAATAAAATCTACGTGGGTTGATGCTGGAGGCATGGAGGGAGATGAATTGTATCGGCATGCTCAAATGGTCCTTTTGATTTGTGCATGAATTAGCAACTAATGCATGATCCTAGAATTAATTAACCCTTTTAATGCATTGTATCTAGCATATATTAGAGCTAAAAACGTCCAATCATGTCATTTTCTTAGTGGGGAGGTCAGGGATCGGTGAAGAGTTATGAGAGTTTTTTGTTGATGTTCGTTTAGAAGAAACAACAAAAAAAAAACCACTGACACTGATTGCTTTCATCGTACGATGATGATGTGGTGAACAAGCTTGGGACATGTGGAAAATAAAAATGGTAACTTAACTTCGTGAATATCAGTAGAGGTCGGAAATTTCTTTCAGTTGCACGCTCCTAAACTAAGCCTAGGGATCACCGATGTCGAAACGAATTCAGGGGTCGAGAATCAAGGATGAACTTATCGCATCCTTTCCCTTGGGTTAGTTCCTTCAAAACTCATCGACACCGAAATTCTTCAGGGATCAATCATTGGTGATTCCTTTCTTTATTCACTAAGGCTTACTCCCTTTGACTTTCACCAATGTCAGACGAGATCGGACATCAGATGAGATCGGCTATTGACAACTTCCTTGTGAAAGAACAAATCTCTTTTGTTGATGCCGATGAATATTGATGTAGGATAATTGCTCCACCTCAGCAAAAGTGCCAGCATGCCAGAACGCAGACACGTAGGGGAGAAAGGGAGAGGCACTGACCCTCCCATTCTTGAAATTCAAAATATAATCCTACACGGATTACTATGTTGTAAGGATGTAAATGTGAGGCCATGCCTCTGTACAAGTAGTGGTTGAGATTGCCTTTAATGGTTACCTACATATAGTCCATATCATAGTCAGGTCTGTGACACCCATTTATGGAATGTAGTCGTAGGAGTAGGGTGTCTCTCTGAGATAGCGATGGCACTAAGGCGGTGGATGAGGATAAGCTCATGAGAGCCCTTTTTTGTAATTAGAGGGGGGTAGAGAGAGATAGGGAAGATAGAGAGAGGTCTGGGTAGAGAGGCCTTAGCAGGTCTTAGAAGTTTTGGGAGAGAGCTTGAGAGAACTGAGACTTGTCACAATCCATTTTTTGTAACCTTCTATATAGATACACAGATTAATAGAAAAGTAGTTTTTCAGTGCATACTATGTGTTTATGTGTTTATACACTTTTATGCATTTCATGTTTTAAATGCTTAACTAGTGAGGCATTGTATAAGTTTCAATATTTTCTCGTCTTTGAGTTTTCGAGTGCAAGGAGTGCACATAGTCCACAAGGTGTGCATTGACAAAGGTGAGACAACCTTAGGAAAGCTCAAGAGGGATAGTGTTGAATCTTCATCAGTAGAAGTGCAAGGGGTGCACAGGAAGGACTATGTTTCGAGTTTAGGGAAGACAAAATCATTGAGAATTTTGTAGAAGCTATGCTAGGAGGGAATTGAGTGAGTGCAATGAATGCACAGGAAGAACTCTTCATCGAGTTCATAGAAATACATAGTTGTTGAACACTCCGTGAGGAAAAGCTCTGCAAGGTGTGCATTGAGCTAGAAGAATGCCAAGAGGGTGGGAATTATTTCTTGTTCAAGAAATCCTTCGGATCTGAGTTTGAAAAAATTCTAGGAATGAAAGAAGTGTGTGGGAGATTGAAATCTTCAAGGATATCAAGCTCAGAAGGAATAGCACAAGGAGTGAATCAAAAGTGAACTTGTTTCAAGTTCTAAAGCTCAGGAGTTCGAGAGTAAAGGGTGCCAGAAGAAGCACCACAAGTCTTCTAAGGAAGCAGAGGGCCAAGTCCCTTGGATCTGAGTTAATTCAAAGAGCTCAGGAGAGATAGCATTTTCAGAATGAAGATGAGACCCAAAGTCTCTGGGCTTGCAGAAGGATCGAAGATCGATATCTTCGACTCTTAGAAAATATTCTCAATCAGAGAGAGAAGGAAATCTCAGAAGGAGGAACATCAATAGCCATTAGATCAGCTGCAAAGTGTGAATTTCGACCATTCAATATCATGTCCAAACACACAGGATAGTGCGAAAGAGAAAAGGATCTGAACGGATGGTGGAGAGCCTTAGAGGAGGAAGCATTGATAGTCGATAGTCATTGAATCAAGTGAAGTTGCAAGGAGGATAACGGTGGAACCATTTAGCTCTCAAAGCTCAGGAGGAATAAGATTCGTCGAACCAGGAGGGATCTAAACCTTTGGTTCATTTCGTGGGATCGGATATCGGGATTTGGGAGGACAGAAGTCCTTGGTTTCCAAATTTGTGACATGCAAAATCGTGATTTGATCACAACCGTAGATCATGGGAGGATTTGGACCATATGATCAGAGTTCATATAGGAAAGAGTGCATAGGAGGGAAGATCAGATCTGGATCATTGGATCTGAGTGCAAGGATCGACAGTTGTTGGATCTGGAGGAAGGTGCACGAGAGAAGTTTTGAAATGATCGGAAATGTCCATCATCAAAGAGGACAGGTGGAAACAGATCAACATTTTGTTGAGTTTCACATCACAAAAGTCAAAGGGAAGAGTTATTAGAACTCACGAGTCATGAAATCACGACTTAATCATAGCCATTGATCAAGGATATATCTGGACCGTTGACTATCCAGGAAGAAATATCGACATTTTGGGGATCGGGGATGTGAAGGGAATCATGACTTGGAAGTCGCAAGTTGTGAAATCCTGACTCGTGAAAGGAAGATATCGACCATTGATCGAGAGGAGGAGAATAGACTGTTGATCTGCCATGAAGAAGATAATGGGAAATCGGGTATCGAAAGATATGAGGAGAGGAGTCTTTCGACTTTGCGAAACATGAAGTCCCGATGCAAGAAGGAATAAATCAGATGGTTGGATAGTGGGAGTGTGTGGACTGTTGATCTGGTGTCGGGGTCTTGGAGATCAGGAGAATGGAGGTGAACTGTATTGGGGATTTTTGATATGCAAAATCTCAAAACACTTTTTGATTTGGCACTTGGTTTTTCCATCGTCATAGTTAGAGGGGCTTGGAAAGAGGAGCTAGCGCCGAAAGGAAATATAGTTGATCGGAACAATAGGGATTAGGATTTCAGGAAGAAAGGAGTTAGGAGAGGCTCGCATGCGAAAGTCCCGAAGTCATGAAATACAATGCGCCTCTGGTGTAGGCGTACCATCACAACTGTGGTCACGTGGGGTGAGGCTCGCGCTTGGTGCTTAGTCACATAAGCGAAGTTTCATAAAAAAGGACCTGTGGTTTTTTTCAAGAGGTTCCAACAAGGAACTACTGAGCTATTTTGGCTCAATTTATTGCGGAACAATACTTAGACCAAGAGGTCAGCAGACCCTGCCGAGGCAGAGGTATAGGGTTTGCATCATGTGGTATCAAAGCTAATTTTTTCTTGTAGATTTCAGGCGAAAGAGAAAAAGAGAGGAAATCCGAGATTTGTTTGTAGACAACAGAAAAAGGACAAGACAACGAGAGGATAAAGTTTTATATCATCAGGTGGTATAAGGACGTGAAGTTTATCTGTATGCAGCAGGTGAAGGAGGAGACAGAGTATTGATGCTCTGAGAAGATTGTTGCAAGGTGTGCAGCAAATGGTATATAGCAAGGAGGGTTGAAGAGAGAAAATATGGATATTGAAGGCCATGAATGTGGTAAGGGAGAAGACCACTGACAGAATTAAGGCCGAAATAGATAAATATCTCATTGAGATAAGAGCAAGAATGGAACAACTAACATTGAAGATGCAGCAGGAGGCGAAAATATGCTGGAGGTACGAATGGCCTCTGAACAGGAAAGCTAAATGGCCTGTTCAAAAGTTGTTGGCCAGGAAACAACAACAAGAGTTGAGAAGGTGGCTGAGGCATGCTAAAAACCTCAATGAAACAGAGGAAGAGATGGTTTGCATATGTGAGACAGAAGTTGGACAAAACCTCAGTGATGAGGAAGGGAGATCAGTTTCAGGTCTCATAAATTGCCAGGAGGGAAGAGATGAATTTTCAAATTGCCAGGTGGAAAATGAAGTGAGATCATTCGAGGATCTCATAGACTATCAGGGGGATAGCAATGGAAATTCATATTCCCAGGTGGTAAATGATATGATATTAACAAAGGATCTCATAAACTACCAGGTGGGAAGAAGTGGACTTTCAAGTTTCCAAGTGGGCAATGGAAAGAGACTAGGTGTAGGTCTCGTAAACTTCCAGGGGAGAAGTACTGAAAGTTCTGATTGCCAAGTGGGAAATGAGATGGGATCATTTGAGGATCTCATAGTCTGCCAGGAGGGTAGGGCATAAATTCCAAATTTTCAGGTGGGAAGGGGGGAAGAGATGAGACTATCTGAAAGTCTCAAGAGCTCATAAGTGAGTTCAAGTCAGCGAGGAGTGATGATAGGAGGAGATTCATGTGGATTTACAGACCATATGAATGAAGATGATAACAAGTTAAAAAATTTCACCATCCAAGAGGAGGATCGAAAATACATTATGATCATTGGGGGAATTGAGGTATTCCTACCAAACATCCATGTAGAGGCCAATGCACATGATGAAGTTGCAGCAGAAGAAGAAAGACAACTAGCAGAAACTATCAAAGAAGAGGAAGAAATGTAGAAAACACTAATGTCTACCCCAGCAAAAGGTGATGAGCATTCTGAAGGATGGCTCAAAATTTTCAGCCAGGAAACTGAACATGAGACAATTGCAGCATTGGAGCCTGCAACAAAAGGGGAAGAAGACAACATAGATTTTGTTGAGTTGCACGAAAAATTTGAATCCCTAGAGAGAGGCTTGCACATCAAACAGGCTAAGTTGGAAGCATATGGAGGAGCATACCATCCTGGGGAGAAGCTAGAAGAAGCTCGAGTTGAACCAACACAAGGAGCAATGGCAGAGGTGAATCTGTCAGAGAAGGTGACAGAGAAGTAGGAAAGTCGAGAAGAGACTGTAGAATTGGAATCTGCAGTAAAGTGGCCACTCAGTGCAACAAAGGGAATTAAAGACAACATGGGATATCAGGTAGATCTTCCCACTAATAATGAGGGGGAAGTGCAGCAGAGAGGACTGCATAAGAAGAGTCAACCATTGGATCAACTAGATAGGGTGATTGAGGAAATTAGGAAGCTGATGTTGAGGTCAGCAGAAGCAGTCAACAAAGAGAAGTTGAGAAGAGAAGAACTTGTCGTAGCATCAGGAAAGATGAAGCAGCAACATATCTAGATAGGAGCAAGAGGACAACTCCAGAAGAGATTTTGGGATCCAGGTGGATTTAAACACTGGAGAACAGGATCTCATGAGTAGGAGCTCGTGATTTTCCTAGCTGTGGAGTATGATGCAAGAGCATCGCTCCACCTCATCAAAAGCGCCAGCATGCCAACACGCAGACATGCAAGGCATAAAGGGAGAGGCATCGACCCTCCCATTCTTGAAATTCAAAATATAATCCTATATGGATTATTATGTGGTAACGCTGTAAATGCCAGGCCATGCCTCTGCATAGGTAGTGGTTGAGGTTTTCATTAATAGTTTCCTACAGCTAGTCCAAATCATAGTCAGGTCTGTGACAACCATTTATGGAATGTAGTCATAGGAGTAGGGTGTCGCTCTGAGATAGTGATGGAATTAAGGCGGTGGATGAGGATAAGCTCGTGAGAGCCCTCTTTTGTAATTAGAGGGGGATAGAGAGAGATAGGGAATATAGAGAGAGGTATGGGTAGAGCGGCCTTAGGAGGTATTAGAATTTCTGGGAGAGAGCTTGAGAGAACTGAGACTTGTCATAGTACAGTTTTTGTAACCTTCTGTATAGATACACAGATTAATAGAAAAGCAGTTTTTTCCTGCATACTGTGTGTTTATGTGTTTATATGCTTTTATGCATTTCATGTTTTAAATGCATAACTAGTGAGGCATTGCACAAGTTTCAATTTTTTCTCATCTTTGAGTTTTTGAGTGCAAGGAGTGCACATAGTCCACAATGTATGTGTTGACAGAGGTGAGACAACCTCAGGAAATCTCAGGAGGGATATTGTTGAATATTCATTAGTAGAAGTGCAAGGGGTGCACAGAAAGGACTCTGTTTCGAGTTCAGGGAAGACAAAATCGTTGAGAATTCTATAGAATCTCTGACAGGAGGGCATCGAGCGATTACAATGAATGCATGCGAAGAAATCTTCATCGAGTTCAGAGAAAGACAGAGTTGTTGAACACTCTGTGAGGAAAAGATCTGCAAGGTGTGCATTGAGCTAGAAGAATGCTAGGAGGGCAGGAAGTATTTCTTGTTCAAGAAATTCTTCGTATATGAGTTTGACGAAATCCCAGGAATGCACAAAGTGCATGGGAGATCAAAATATTCGAGGAGATAAAGCTTAGAAGGAATAGTGCAAGGAGTGCACGTAGATTGAGCTTGTTTCAAGTTCTAAATCTTAGGAGGTTGAGCGAAAAGGGTGTTAGGAGAAGCACCAAAAATGTTCTAAGGAAGCAGAGGGATGAGTCCCTTGGATCTGAGTCAATTTGAAGAGATTAGGAGAGATAGTGTTTACAGGATGCATATGAGACCCAAAGTCTCTGGGATCCCAGAAGGATCGGAGGTCGAAGCCTTCAACACATAGAAAATCTTCTCAGTCAGAGAGTGAAGGAAAGATCAGGAGGAGGAACAACAGAAGCCATTAGATCAACTGCAGAGTGTGAATCTTGACCATTGAATATCACGTCCAGAGACATAGAATAGCACAAAAGAGAAAAGGATATGAACGAATGGTGGAGAGACTTCGAGGAGGAAGCACCGATAGCCAACAGCCATTGGATCAAGTGAAGTTTCAAGGAGGATAGTGGTGGAATCATTCAGCTCTCAAAGCTCAAGAGGAATAGGATTCATCGATCCAGGAGGGAGCTGAACCATTGGTTCATTTTGTGGGATCAGATATCGGGAGTTGGGAGGAAAAAAGTCCTTGGTTTCTAAAGTTATGCCATTTGAAATCACTATTCAATCACAATCATAGATCATGGAAGGATTTGGACCGTCTGATTAGATTCCAGACAGGTGAGAGTGTGCAGGAGGGAAGATCAGATATGGACTGTTGGATTTGAGCACGAGGACTGACAGTCATTGGATCCAGAGGAAGGTGCACGAGAGAAGTTCTGAAATGATCGAAACTGTCCATCGTCAAAGAGGACAGGTGGTAGCAGATCAACATTTTGTTGACTCACACATTAGATAATTCAAAGGGAAAAGTTATTAGAACTCACGAGTCACGAAATCATGACTTAATCGTAGTCGTTGATCGAGGAGAGATCTAGACCATTGACTGTCCAGGGAGAAATATCGACATTTCGGGGGTCGGGGATGTGAAGGGAATTGTGACTTGGAAGTCACAAGTCACGAAATCTTGACTCATGAAAGGAAGATATCAACCGTTGATTGAGAGGAGGAGCATAGACCATTGATCTATCATGGAGCAGATATCGAGAAATCGGGTATCGAAAGATCTAAGGAGAGGAGTCTTTTGACTTCGTGAAACACTAAGTCCCGATGCAATAAGGAATATATTAGATCGTTGGATCAAGGGAGTGTGTGGACCATTGATCTGGCATCGAGGTCTCAGAGATAGGGAGAATGGAGGTGAACCGTATCGAGGATTTTCGATATGTGAAATCCCGAAACACCTTTTGAGTTGGCACTTGGTTTTCCCATCGTGATAGTTAGTGGGGCCTGGCAAGAGGAGATTGCACCAAAAGGAAATATTTTTGATCGGAAAATCCAGGATCGGGATTTTGGAAAGAAAGGAGTTAGGAGCGACTCACATGCTAAATTCCTAAAGTTGCAAAATACGACATGCCTCTGGCGTAGGCATGCGATCACAGTCGTGGTTGCATGGGGTGAGCCTCGCAATTGGTGATTAGTCACATAAGCGGAGTTTCATAAAAAAGGACTTGTATGTTTGTTCGAGAGGTTTCAGCCGAGAACTACTGAGCTATTTTGGATCGATTTATTGAGGAACGATACTTAGTATGAGAGGTCAGCAGACCCTATCGAGGCAGAGGTAAGGGGTCTGCATCAAAGATTGGTGATTGGTGACCTCGATTTTCTCGAGTGATTTTCTTTCATCCTGAAATCTTCAGGGTGTCGAATTTTGGACGCGTCGGGTGAAAATATTTAGTGGTCTATTCTTTAATCAAATGTTAGTCTTTTAATTCATGATGATTTTGACATGCTCAAACATCTTTTAAAGACTTAATGAGAATAAAAAATGATAAGTGAAAGCAACAAAATGTCATACTGAAGTAGAATTAGACAATGTCAAAAGATTAAGTGGTACCCAAAAAGAAAAAAATTGACATGGAATTTTTAGGGTGTGTTGAGTGCTCAACAAATGGCGACTTACTGGGAGAAAGCAAAATCTTTGTTCTTCCCTCATGTTCGCCTGATGCGGAAGATGGTGGAGAACCTAACTGGTTTTAAATCAGAGCCTCTTTTACGCTTGCATTTTAAATTCTCTGGTTGATGCTTCTGGGCCTTCCTGTGGGGTTTTTAACCTTTAATCCCCTTTCGTTTCCTATAACCCTAACTCATGTCAGTTTTTGAAAAAAGTATAGTAAAGTATTCACTGGCGTGAAGCCTTTAGTTACCTGTGATCACTTTCTACGATGTTTCTCCACTACCAGCGAGCGTCCATAGCCCCGACGGAGTCACCCCGACATCACAGACCTTTCTCTGCTGCCAACTAGCATCCATAGCCTCGGTGGAGATATCTGCATGCCCTCTCCCAATGTTCACTCATTTTGGTATAGTTAACTTTTATTTCGGCAGAATTCCCTGAGTGAGTGGGAGAGGATGACATTTGTTTAATTTGCAAAGTGAGGTGGTTAAGGTGAATCCTTTACTAGCTTTTCTTTCAAGGTTCATGTAGTCCTTTCCAACTTTCCTTATTTCCCTTAATATTTCACCGACCACTAAGAAGACACTTCTGACATTTCTCCAAAGTTGTTCATTTACGCAGGTTAGATAGAGGAATCTTCAAAGAAACTGTAGGTTCCTTGATGCTTCTTGTATTGTTGTGAGCGATGAGTTCGGAACAGAGTTCACTATGTCGCAGGATTTGAGGTCAACAACTATCTCGCAAAAACATGACTTTCAAAAGCGTAGAGATCCAAAATAGCAAAAGAAAGATAAAGAGAATTCAAAATCGAGCCAGTTGAAACAAAACTCATGAAACACACACACGAAAAACAAAACAAAACTCACAAATAAAAAAAAAAAATTGTATTTTTTTTATTTTTTATTTTATTTTTCTTTTATTTTTCTTTTTAGTCTTCAGATTCTGTAACCGATAAGTGCCTGCCCCAATCTTCTCAGCCACCTGGAAAGGTCCGAGCCATAGATTTTGGAACTTAGTGTGTTTGTCTTTCGGCTCATTTGCTTTGTCCCATTTTAAGACTAAGTCTCCTACCTCAAAACTTTTCTCTTTAGCCTTGTGTTTATCGAACCATATTTTAACGATCTGCTGGTGAGCTATGAATTTTGCCTTATCCTTTTCTCTCTCTTCTTCTAGCATGAGCAAAGTGTCAATTCATTGTTGTATGATTGATGAAGGTTGTCCCCGGGAATCTTGGGCTAGTTGTAGAGATGGAAGATAAAGTCCGTTCAGGAGAATGGCCTCTTGCCCATGCACTAGAAAGTATGGCGAGTTTCATATAGCTTCCTTGGGTGTGACCCTATCGGCCCATAGAGCGTTATGTAGTAGATTATGCCAATTCCTTTGGTTATCTGGAACCGTCTTCTTTAATATTCTTACTAGGTTCTTATTAGTTGATTCTGCCACCTCGTTTCCTTGTGGATAATAATTTGTAGAGCGCCTAATTATGATTCCTTTGTCTATAGAAAAATCTATCAATAGGGTGGAAGAAAATTAAGTTGCATTATCAAAAAACAAGACAGAAGGGACACCAAACCTTGTGAATAACTATTGTTCTATGAATTGTATGACTACCTTCTCATTTACATGAGTCACAGGGATGGCCTCTGCCCATTTCATGAAATAATCGGTGGCAGTAAGTATATACTTATGCTGTCTTGGAGAGCTAGGTGTAATCTCTCCTATGATATCTAACCCCCATTGCTCAAAATTCCTAGAGACAATCACTGTTTGGGGTGGGACTGTTGCTCTCTTTTCTCTCCCAATGCTTATTTGATAGGTTTTATAGTTTCTAGTGTGGGTGTGAGCGTCTTTGAAAAAAGTAGGCCAATAATATCCAGCTCTCAATATCTTATGAGTGGTGGTGTTCCCTACAAAATGTCCACCAGCAGGGCCATCATGGAGCTCCTTTAGTACCTTGATTGTGTCTTCACATTCGAGACATATTAATAGCACCCCTTCATAATTAACTTGGAAAAGTACCAAATTTATGAGGCGATATTGCGCAGATTTCAATCTGAGAGCCCTCCTTTCCTTAGGATTGAGATTATCCGAGAAAATGTCGTGGTATAGAAGATAGGTCAAATTCTCATACCTGGACTCTAGCCCCGGGGAAATGTATGAAGCTTCACCACACCATAATGCCATTTCATTCTCCCATCTAGAATCTTCATTTACTTGGTCTTGGGATTTAGCTACAAGTTTGCACAACCCTTTCCCTTTAACCAGTTTGGTAGGTTTTATATCTAGATCAAATTCCTAGACCACCACCATCTAGTTCTCTCTTCTTTGCCCCATATCTTGTTGAGTGAATAGGGATCAGACTGCAGGATGAGGTACGATTACCTTGGTATGGTTCTTGAGAATGTAGGACCTAAAGTGCTTTAATGCCTTATATACCACATAGGCATGTTTATCGACAGCAGGATAATTTAGTTTGGCTCCTTGGAGATTAGTGCTCATGAACGACATCAGAGCCTCGTTGTTGTGTTCATCCTTCTGAGTCAATATTGTAGCTAACGACTGGTCAGAGGAGAAAGTATAGAGGAAGTCGTCTCTATTGAAATTGAGACTTCGTAACACGGGGGCCCGGGATATAGTAGTTTTAATATTGATGAAGGCATCCTTCCATTCATCATCCCACTTAAATTCATCATCTTTACGAATCATTTTTTTAAGGGTTTGATAGTTTCTACGAAATCGGGAGTGAATTTCCTTACAAAAATTATTTTCCCAAAAAAGGACTGCATGGCTTTCTTGTTGTGAGGCAATGGGAGTTGAGCTATAGACTTAATCCTTTGTGGGTCTATGTGAATGCCTTCTTGATATATAATGTGGCCTAGCAACTTACCTTCTTCGAGGCCAAAAATAGTTTTCTTAGGATTTAAGGATATACCGTATTTCCTACACCTTTTGAAAATCTGAGTTAAGTGTTGGATGTGATCTTCTCTGTTCTTTGAATACACAGTCACATCATCTAGATACAATACCAAACATTTATTGATTAGTCCCCAAAAATATACATTCATGGCTCTTTGGAAGGTTGATCCTGTGTTAATTAACCTGAAAGGTATGTGTTTATAAGCGGAGGTTCCCCACTTGGTTCGAAAGGTGGTCTTTAAATGGTCTGCCTCTAAAACCAGGACTTGGTTGTAACCTAAGAAACCATTTTGCAGAAAGAAAACCTATGAGCCAGACATGGTCTCTAAGATTTGTTTGATCAACGGAACTAGGTAATTTTCCTTTTCTGAAGATCTGTTGAGGTTCCTAAAATCTACACATAGGCAGATTTCACCCGAATTTTTCCTCACCGAAACAAGATTTTCTACCCATGCAGAATGCCTATCCTGGAAAATAATATTGGCATCTAAAAGTTTCTTTAATTCCTTATATATGAGGGGTTCCAGGGATGGGTGATACTTTTGGAGCTTTTGTTGGAAAGGTTTCACTTCAGGTTTTAACGGGATAGTGCATTGAATGATATGGGTATCATATATTTTCAGATCTCTATAAGACCATGCAAAAACATCTTGGTATTTTCTGAACAATTTGAGATAAGATTTCCTTTCTTCCTTAGATATAGTATTGTCGAGATTCACATTATTTGGGTTTTCCGGGGTCCCAAGATTTATAGTTTCATACAGGGGACAAGTGTTACCAGTCTTTGTGTTTATAGGTACCTTAAATCGCTCCTTCAGATCAAAATTATTTTCAATATTAGCTATCGCTTTCAGGATTATGTGAGGCTTTGATTTACCTATAGGTTGTCCTGCTCTAGGATTGGTATCCGTTGATTGTTCTTGGAATACTTCATCGTCAATAGCCAAATACTTTAAATTTTCTTTGTTATTCAAGAATATTATGATCTATTCATCTCCTTCAAAGACCTTCCAATTATAAATGTTATTAGGCACTGACGGTCTATAGAGAAGTTCCACAGTGAATCAAGAGGCTTCATAATCCTCTAGAGGTGACAACTTGGAAGCAGTTGTGGCCAAGGAGTCAACAAGAATATTCTTGGCTCTAGGGATCGCTATAATATTGAAGGCTTAAAAGTGCTCTAGTAACCTATGCACCTCCTGCTGATAGTTCTTTAGGTGAGGAGAATTGCAATGTATGTTATTCCTTACTTGTCTAACAATAATTTCAGAATCTCCGAAAACTTTCAATTCTTTGACATTTAAATCTATGGCTTTCTTTAATCCTTGTACTAGAGCTTCATATTTGGAAGTGTTGTTGGTACATTTGAACTCTAGCCTACAGGATAGAAAATGATGTTTACCTTTTGGATCAATAAGGATACACCCTACCCCAAATCCTTCCTATGATTTAGATCCATCAAAATATATGGTTCACATTTGAGAGCACAGGTTATCCGTTTCTTCTTTCTTATTAATTTCTTTCTCTCTTATATTTCGTCCGGTGATTTCTTGCATAGATTCTTGATAGGAGAAGGTTTCCTCTATCAGTATCAATAGTCTATCTTGAAAAACCATTTCGGATTTATGAGTGAAGGAAACATCAAATGGAAGAGGGGAGAAGTTCCCAAAAAAGGACTTGCAAGAATAATTGCCTAGGACAGGGAAATCTGTTGATGAAGGTTTCTTCAAGGTTTCTAGGTCGATAATAGTATGTTTCAAATATCTTTCCCTATCGATTCTGATCATATTTTTGTATCCCTTTAGTGGTATCCAAAGATGATCCCAGTCAGTACTAAAATATCCATTTAACTTTTCAGACCAATCTCGGCTTAACAATAATCCATAAGCCTCTGGGATGTCTACTATAATGATGTCAATCACCTGCACAAACTTAGGATGTGTCAATATCCTGATCATTACATATCTGAGTTCCCCCATGACTTTGACCTAGGTTCTGTCTAGTTTCATCACAAGCTTATCACTCTTGAGAGGGACTACATTTAGTTTTTTTCAAATAGACAAAGGCATAACATTGGAAGATGCTCCTAAATCTACCAAAAAATTGTGAAGGTTCCTATTAAAAAATTCAAACATTAAAATGAAAGGTAGGACAAAAGTTTTTCCCTTCTTATATTTTGAGCATGCATTTACAGTTGGTTTATTCACCAGATCTGTGGGGATTAGATTTATTTCTCGATCATTGTTTGTCATAGGGTTTTCTACTGATCTCAAAGCCTGTAACAGGAAGTCCTTTTGCTGAGGTATTCTACATATATCCATAATTGATATATTAGCCTTTAACTTCTTCAAATCTTTGACTATGTTGTACTCCATTTTGGGCGATTCCCGGGTATGGATGCTTATTGGTTCTTTACAAGGAGTAAAATGTGCTTTCGGGCAATCGGGGGTTGTCTTACTCCTCAAATTTTGTGTAATAAGAGGATCTTTTGAGACAAGTGGACCCTTACTTCTTGTTTGCACAACCAAGACTTCTGCGGGTGGTTCTTGAGACTCAAACAAGCCTTCGAAAGGCATGATCAAGTCGGGGTCCCATATCATCATGGTTGTATCTAGTGGTGGGTCGATCTCTTCCTGGTCAACAATATTCAGAACTGAACAACTTGGTTGTTCGGTTAGCGAGACTTCGTCAAGAAACCGATTAGCCATCAAATTCATGGAATTCACCCATTGAGGGTAGTCTCTTTCGCAATGGTTTTCCTGGTGATAAGTATAGAAAGAATTAGATCCTACATTACCAAGATCGATATTTAAGTTAGCTGGGGGAGGTTCATATGATTTGAACGATGGATTTATTTTAAAGAAATGCTTATAGGGTCTTTGAACTTGGTTTCCCTCCCCTGTGTTTCTCTTCATGTCTATGATTTCGTTTGATAATTTCTTAACTATGCATTGTAAATATTCTATGTCTCCATTACCCTTATCGAGAGTCTACTCTGTTTGCTTACTTGGTGGTCTAGTCAGAAGGAGTCCTCTCCTGGGAGGAGGTTGAACTTCTTTCTTAACTAAAGATACCTGGCCTTCTTTACACTCTTTCATATGAAATTCTATCGTTTTAGCTTCTTCAAAATTTTCAGCTAAGGTTTGTTTGGCAGCCCTCTTCACAAACATGGAAATAGAAGTTCAGAGCGCGTTAGCATAAACTTCAATTTGAAAATCCTTAGTAGGTTTGGCTTCGAGCTAAAAAAATTTCAAGATAGTTGTGAATCTTTGATTGAAATCTTTAACCTTTTCCTTCGAACTCATGGTGGTGTCAAACAACTCAACCATCAGAGCTCTTGTGGTGGTTTCTTCGGTGAATTTATCTAGAATTTTTTTTTGAAACTTTGTCCAACTAGTTATGGATCCTACAAGAAAATTAAAATATGATGTGGAAGCTGTATTCTCAAATATATAGGGGAATAACCTACATAGTACGTCTTCATGATGGAAATTCATAAACCTGATCGCTCGTATGAATTTCTTGATATGGTCTTCAGGTAATCCTGAGGTTTTAGGGTCAAAATTGGGGAGTAACTTCTTCGGATGTCGAGGAATATTATGAACTGGTCCTGAGATGGCCAAATCATCTCTAGCCAACCAAGGTTGGTTGTTATGGGGCAGGTTTTCCCTTTCTCCCTCATGGTCATTGTTACCTTCCATATCTTCAAAATCTGAGTTAAATTACTCCTCCTCTGAAAAATTGTCAGGTTCAGAGACATTCATGGTTGGCGTTTTGGGTATCAAATCAAGAGGGTCTTTGATTTCGGTGAGAGAGAAATGTATGAGGTCTTCTACCATGTGCACAAAATCCTCATTGGGAGTATTGACCACTGGTCTGCTTACTTGTTTTCTTTGAGGAAGTATCAGAGCAAAAGACAACGTGTCGATCTATCGGGTGTAGTCTCTTGATTCTTCTAAATTGATTTACCTCCTCTTGAGGAAGAAAGTAAGGTGTTTCAGGGAACAGTTGTTGTTATCACTAAAATTTTGTCCACAAATGGTTATAGGAATCCAGCATCTCCAAAACACCTATTAGTTCATCCATGGTCCCAAAAAGTGCATTTCCAAAGGGCACAAAACTATACAATTGGTTATAAAATCAGCATGCGCTCGGAATACAAAGGAAGCGTGCACACGTGTGCCAGTCAAAAATGCTGGAAAAGCGCACATGCACCCGATGCTCGACAATGGACGCAAAAAGCCACGCACTACTGTAGAATAGTGCATTTATAGTCTTTTTCAGCCTCTCACCCACTTATGGTTCATATCCCAAGTCGATTTGACACTCAAATTCGAGCTGAATCCGAGTGAGGGGCTGGTCAAAGACCCAAGGTTGCCCTAAATATCCCCTTGTTCACACCAAAGACTGGTTTGATAATGCCTCAAAGATGTGCTATAAAAAGAGGCCATGGGTGCACTATAGTGCTAAGAATCTATTTGTATTTTTATGTTTCCTATATTCTCCTGTAAGGAACCTCTTTCCTCATTGGAGCATACAAGCATCATTTCATTGAGCCATTCACATCACCTCTTGAGTGAATGAGATTTGGATTTCTTCACCATTTCATTCTAGTTTTTTACTTGTAAGAAGAGCTCAATCATTGGGGTTTCAAGAGCCCTCTCTTGGAGGAAGAGGGGACCCATAAGTCTCCCTTTCTCTTTGGTGTTTTCCCACTAATACAATCTATCTATTGGTGGAATGAATGTTGTTTATTTTTTATTCTAATCTCCTTATGCACTCTAGTTTAATTTATTTTATTGTTATAAGTTTAGTTATTTGTTTATTTCTTATGCTTGATGTT
>JZKD02S2353766.1:0-13194 GCA_000966675.3 Picea glauca | reverse complement strand
ATTTCGTATATCATTTCTGTGTATTGTGAAGATTATGCTGGATATTATACTGTTATTCTGTTATTTCTAGCATTTTGTTTCTGTTCTGCATATTTTATATATCTGGTATCTTGCATTGTGCCCTCATCATGAATTTCATGGGATGCATTTTCACTTTCAAGTGTCTTCTCTGTTACGAAATGTTTCAATACTTCCATGATCTCCCCTTTTAAACCATCCATCTTAGTATTCAACTTAGCTTCCATTGAATCCATCTTCTTTTGTAGTTCATTTATGTCCCTACACTTTTATTCACCTTCACCAAGAGTCCAAGTTGGATTTCTTGGAGACTTATTTGGTGTAGAAGTTCCCTTTTTTGGTGGCATGTTGGCCAAGTATCACTTTAAACCTTGATTTTGAGGTGGTTCTGCTAGACAGTCTTTCTTTTAGTGTATCTCCAAAATTTTGGTCCTTCTGAGTATGAGCTTTTATTTTTTGTAGGTATCTGATATTTTTTCTCTTCAATGCCCCAAGTCTGATAAAAATTGGATGTGCTAAGTGGAATTTATGGTAACTTCCCCACAACTTGATGATTTTTGGCCTTTCTAAAAGATCTCAATTGTATAGCATGCCCCGCATAAAATAATTGATATAAAATTTTGAAACTTGTACCAGAACTACTATGGGATGTCCACTATCCAATGCAACTATTCACACTCAATTTGGATACTCTAGGAAGAATTTATGATTGTTTTACCCGAAACACTTTCTTGAGACTAGTCAATAGGACTACTCAGATACCCTATATTCCACAGGGTGTATATAGAAATTTAAGATGATGCAGAAGCTGAATTTTCTACCACAAATACCTTGCTAATGTATGAGAATATCCTCCAGATTTAAAAGTCTGAAACATTACAGAAAAACATTTATAGGGACAATTCCACAATGATTCAATTTAGGATGATTTTAGAACCCTATCTTAAAAAGGTTGTATCTCCGAAAGTATAAGGCCTCAAGAGCTGAATATTTAACCCAACATACCTTGATCCATCTAATAAATATCCTCCAAGCCATTCCTTCTGACTCATTGTAGAAAACAATTTATAGCGAAAATTCCACGGTGTCTTAGATGTAGCAACGAAACCCCAAGACCTTGAGCTATGATACCATATATTAAGAACCAAATATCAATATAGCATAGAAAAACCTCAGAATAAGTACTCAATGCCTTGAAAAAGAGATAATTTCAGATAATAAGCCTCTTCGAGGCAGCAACCTCCTTTTACCCCACATAAAATGTTCAAGTACAAGATGATTCCAAATGAAAATGTCTCCTTGGTATATATAGGAGACTAGGAGGTATAATTACAACTAATGGAATAAAGCTGACACAAATAAAATAACATTACTAATATAATATGCCCCAATTAATGGGTAATGAGCCAATATTAGGGCTTAATAGTGTGTGGTCACCAATATCCGCCTAGATCAAAGAAAAAATAAATAACATGGCAATTTTGTCCTCAACCTCTGTTATAATTTTCCTTTCCTTTGGCTTCTTGATGTCTTTTTGTTTCTCATGGTTTCCTTCTCTTTTTCCTTTTCTTTGACCTGTTATTTGTTTGTTTTCTCTCCTTCTTGTTTGTCTCCTTTGCTTTCATTATTTGTTTCTTGATTTTTCTTTTGTTTTCCCTTGATAATTGTTCCTCTTATTAATATTACTTCTATATAAAATAACCCTAAGTAATCATTAATATCACTAGCCTTAACTTTATTACTTCTATAATTAATGATAATTTATTAAAATTGTAGGGTTTTTATACACAAGTTATTAATATATAGGTACTATTATTATTAATTATGATTAATACATAGTATTCACCCTAATCTTATATTTATAACAATATTTTAGGTTTATTAATAATAACATAATAAAATTTCTAGGGTTTCTTAGTAATTTTATTTACCCTAGCTATAGTTCTTTCCTTTGCACCTTCTCTAATATTCTAACATAGCTTTAGCAGTATTAATTTTTAATTGTTAATACATTCATAGATTTTTTACGCATTTGTCTTTTGTTCTGTGTCGACATCCTTGTTTCCATTGATACTCTTCATTATTTATTATTTAAATTTGTTCTTCTCTTCTCTTATCTCTTCGAATTTATGTCATGAATATTGATCCTATTATGGATCCAAATATTTGCCTAGTAACAAATGGTACTATGGATATTCTGAATTATTCTGAAGAAAACTTTCACCACATAAATCTCAATCAACTTTAAAGATCTCTGACTTATGACTCTTACTAGAACTAGGGTTTATCTTAGATCCAATATTGTCAAACCAAGCTCCAATACCATGTGTTAGGAAATATACTTCCATGCTAAACCTAATCGAAGAGAGGAAGATAGATTTAAACAAGAAATTAAATGACAAAAAAATCACGCAGTACACAGAGATTTTACCTTGGAAACCCAAATGGGAAAACCAACATTTCTTGAACGTCTTTCTCTCTTGTTGTTGTATTCATTCAATAAATGGTTACGTGACTAACCTTGGTCAACACTTAAGAAACAATCGCCATTATACCCTCTTTCTTCCACAAGAAAAACCCTACAGCTAATTCGGATTACATCTACATGACCAACAACCTTCTAATAAAGATAAGCATGAATATCAACTACAAGATCATCATAATACAATTACAATAGTCCTTGTTTATAGGATTTACAGTAGGAAAACCCCTAAAGAATTACATATCCACACAGATCATTGGCTACAAATCTCTTGAATCTCAAGATTTCTTACAGTCGACTAATAGTCAAATTACCAGTCGACCTCCATTTGGTCTTCAGTCAGTTTCCACATGACCTCTTGTCGGATGAATTCTCAACTTGTTGTTCTATCACTTCGACTTCTAATTTTCTGGTCGATCACTTCGACCTTTGACTTTCACCTCAAATAATATAATAACCCAACACTAGCTGGCCAAGCATCAAAATATGTATTCCATTCCTTTAAGAATAGGGAATGAGATCCCCTTTTCCAATGTTAGTGCAATATTTTTAATACTTCTTTAGCTGTCCTAAAAACCCAAATCATGCATCCTTTTACTAGAATTAGGGTGTGCGGAGAGGCACCCACCACTAGCTCAAAATTGAGCTTGGTTTGATTCTTCAACTCCTCACTACTCATTCTCTTCCCAAGAAAACATCTTACCAATGCCCTATCCACCATTTCCATAATGTCATTTAGTTTAGTTTTTCCACCCAGGTTCAAGCTGATGGCCTCTTGTGTATTTTTATGCATTTTCATTTCTTTGTCTTTCTTGAGCCCTCATGAGATTGAATCCCTACAACCTCTAAATCTAAGAATGGGGAACCAATCAATATCTTTATATCCAACATAGTTCCCACAAAACCAAACTGGAAACACAATCCTATCGATTGATAGAACAATCGCAAAGGAAATCAATCTCTTTGCATGCCTAATTGAATTTGTTTTCATATTCATACCTAAAATCAAATAAACTGCCATCTTCCTTTGACCATGCATTCATGGTTGATGGATCCATAGGATTGAGTTTGTAACTCCAAGCATGGGGTGATATTTTTAAGCAGTTATGGTCCTTGAATTGATCACAAAGAAGTATTGTCACCCTATTCTTCATATGTCCCAATTTTATGGTGCCTTGTACAACTATTTCCTATGCCAACTTTCCTAGAATATCCATGGTGGCCACCTCTAGGGGTCTGGACCCCAAAATGTGTAGTGTTTTTTAATCCCACAATGCATCCAAACGATCTACAATAGGGTTGGACCAAATCGTTTGACCCTCTGAAGGGTCATTGGTGAAGTTAAAAACTTCCTCCTCATACCCCATTCTACCTTCCATATGGTCTAAGTATGACATCAATGATAATAGGTTCACCCTGGTTTCTCTTGTGGAAAAAATATTGTAGAAACCCCATCCTCTCTGGTAGAAATCCTATTCTCGCATCACCATATCCTCCATGGTCCATTCTTTTTTCAAAACTCATAAATATCACAATATTACTTTCCACAGTTGTTAAATTACAAATCAATGTCACTTTTATTACCATGCTTATGATTAAATATGTGGTGAATTTTTCTTTTGTAGAACTACCTCTTGAAAATTTTCATTTATTGGTTTTATATTTCCTTTCCATTTTCATCAATAATCGTATGCCATATCTTATGGCTTCAAGGAGCTATTTTTAATCATGTTCTTGGTTGTCTGCACTACCACAATCAATTGTTGTTGTCACACTAATGATTAGATTCAAAGGATATCAATTTTAGCAACTATTATGGTAGATTAGGGATTCAGATGAAGTCACAACTTTGCACATGGAAATAGAGGGGACCCAACCTAAATTCCAAATATAAACCTATGATAGTACGTTACACATAATTTACATCTACGCCCATGGGAAGCATAAATAAATTATTTGGATTTAGAGTTTGTTGTTAGTAGAACCAACAAAAAAACCCTAATATAGCACATGGACTTCTCACTTGAATTACCCCTTCTTCTTTACATCGGATGCAATCAAAAAAATTCCAAAGAAAATGAGACAACCATACACTTACCTCAATGGGAAAAATTTTTCTCTGAATGCTAATTCAACCCATGAATAAACAACCCAAACAGTTTGAAGCTCATAATTGATTCCAACATGTGATTAGTATGTGGAAGAGATTGATCAATGATAGAAATATTACCTTCTGGATGTGGCAATTACTTGTCGAAAGAGAACAAAACACCACTTACCAACCTTAGTCTTCTTTATAAACTTCCTCAAAAATACCTACTAAACTAGCATCTTAACATGAACATATATATTATATTTTAGAGGAAAAGTAACATACCAATGTTAGAAGAATGCGAATTTTTCTAACAACATATTTTAATAAGTTGTGCATGTGCCTCTAATAATTCCTCCAATCAAGAGAACCATATTCTAATAAGTTGTGCATGTACCTCTAATAATTCCTCTAATCAAGAGATTGTTGTTTTTGCAGATTTTCATTGCAACTAACCAAGTAAAATTTTAAAGATGGACATTTATCTTAAAGTTTATAAACCTTGCCCAATCTTATTCATCCTTAATATGCAAATTGTTAAATGTAAAATGTTCGACAATATTTTTGTGAAAATATTCAAATTTCTAGGGATTTTATATAATTTCTATAAAATTTTGGTGATTTTTAAGGTTAAATAATTTTATCCTGTAGAATTTTGGCGAATCATTTTTAGAAAAAAATGAAATTGGTGAATCTTTTTTGGGAGAAAAGCATGTAAAATTAGGTCATGGGAGAAATTTAACCCCTAAAATTTTCCCTGCAACTAACATGTCATGAAAGAGAAGCATTGACTTGCACCAACCTGTAAGCATTGTGAACCAATTTTTCAACAACCTTAAATAAAAATATTGGGGAATTGTGAAAAAAGTTTTCAGATATCTTCAAGCAACAACTAAACACACAATTACATTCAATAAGAGTTTAGAAAAAATTCTAAAACTTATAGGGTAGTGTGATGTAGATTGGGTACGAGACATTGATAACAAGATATGAACCTCAAGTTACTCTTTTATCCTAGGTGGTGTAATTTCATAGTCAAGTAAAAGACAATTGATAGATTCTATTTCCAACACAAAAGTAAAATACATAGAAGCATGCCAAGCCCCAGATAAATTAAAAACTAATATAATTGAGAAAAACAACTTGAAAATATTGTGAAAATGGAACATTGTGCATTGATGGTGCCATATTCATTGAAAAAGACATTACCAAGAATCAAGTTGAAGTTTTGTAAAACACGATTCAACTTATTAACTATTCAGTATTGATTTTACTTATGTGACATAAAAAAATCCCCTTCCTTGTTAATTTGGATTGTCACCTCCAAGTGAAAAAATCTATAGTTTGTTTTGTGATTTTGTAAGAAACTCAGTTTTCCACGGGCTGAAAATGGTGTTAATGCAAACAAAATCTTAAAAAACGCAACTCATAAAATCAGACGGTTAATTATTTAAAAAAATATTAATTTTTGGTTGAGAAGAGTTTTTCTTCCGTCTTAAAAAAGAGTTTATCTTTGTGATTTCATGTTCTTGTTGCCTCTATCATTAGTGTAAAGTTTCATTGAACCATAGATTTTTCATCTTAGATAGGGGAATTTTTCATAAACTTCATCTCCTCTCTATGTAGTGTAGTTTTGACACATGCAACAACTATGTCATGCTCATCTTTACTACATCTAAAATAGTTTCAAATATACAACAAGTTGCATTTTTTTGTGCAACAAACTTAACCATTGAATAATCAAATCCAATGTTGATCCATCTACTTATTTCTCTCTCCTTCAAGTGATTGTAGAACATTTGAAAACAATATTATACATAATATAGGTTAAAGCACCTACCATCACTTATGTAGAGGTTAGACTACTTTAATAATTTCCTCATCTGGTCCATGCATATATGTGATATGTACCATTATCTTGACCTGCTATAAAATATAACGTTGGATTTGAATCTCATTTTGTGTAGTGCATTTTTTACACATGCAACAACTATGTCATGCTTATATTTACTACATCTAAAATAGTTTCAAATATGCAACACATTGCATTTTTTGTGCAACAAACTCAACCATTGCATAACCAAATCCAATGTCGATCCATCTGTATATCTCTCTCTCCTTCAAGTGTTTGTAGAACATTTGAAAGCAATATTGCACATAATATAGGTCAAGGCACCTATCATCACTTATGTAGAGGTTAGACTACTTTAATATTATCCTCATGTCTTTGTTGCTATCTGGTCCATGGATATATGTGATGTGTACCGTTATCTTGACCTGCTATAAAAGATGATGTTGGATTTGAATCTCATTTTGTCATTGGAGGGTGCAATTCTCAACAAAATGCAGAATTGACAGTTTGATATTGAAGGGAAACGTGTCCCTACATATTATGAACTATTCATCATGCGATTTCACCACATGGACATGTTGAAAATACTTTTGGTTTTGTTTCCAAAAGGCCCTTGATGAAATTACATACTCATACCTAATGGCACAAAAATTAGGGAATAATTACAATGTAACCTTATAAACTATACATAAAATTTCTAAGTGTAATTTTAAATAATGTATTCCCTTTAGGTACACAACATTGGTTTGGGACATCACTAGTGATGTATTTTTCCCCTCTCCCATTGTCTAGTTCATAAGTAACATATTTGAAGTTTTGCATGTCAACCACCATCCCATCCTACCAAATTCATGGTCCTCACTTTAATGAATGCATTGGCTCAATAATGAAAATCCATTGCACCCTAGGGCATGCCCCATCTAAACAAGATTTTGAATAAAACATTTGTCCATAAATCCTTGGACATATGATGCTATGAACAAATTCTCTTGATGAAATTGGTGGTAGTATGGCTGAGCATTCTTACACATGGTTAGTATGAAAAACACAATGGATTTGTATAATGTGTTATAATAATAACCAAATTCTTTGCGGTATCTAGACTAGCACGTGTTATGGTATGTGCATATTCTAACATACTAAGGCTTGCATTTTTCAAAATATATTTGGCCTAGGTTTAGCTCCTTGTGGCCATTCTTGAATATCTCATGTATTTTTGTATGTTTCATTTCAAGAAAGTGTTTATTGTGGGGTTCACAGTCACTAGACCATATTCTCAACTTTAACACATCCTTTTGATTGGATGAAGGCCTAGTATTTTCATGGAAACAATTTTGGACTAGTCCCTTAACAACTTCAATTAACTTCATCCCAGAATGAGCAAGACAAAAAATAAAGGATCAATAATTTATTGACCCAAGTTGTCAAGGATTTATCTTCTAATAGAATACTTTCAAATGCTTTTGGCACTTACTTTAAAAATGCTAGATGTGTGTGTGAGAAAGTAATGTTACCTTGTGGTCTTATTTACAATCGATTTTAGAAATACACAACAAGGTACATTATGATATTTTGAACAAGTATTCTCTCTAAGTGTATTAAAAGAAACTTGAAGATTTCTAATAACATGATTAGTAGTCTATGAACTTTTAACTGTCCTTATGCCAATAGTTTTTCTAACAACTAAACTGAGTGACTCCGAATTTTTCAATTCAAATAGTCTTCAATAATTTTTTTGCATTGACAATCAATAGTTCATTTAGGTAACTTACCTTCAAGAATCATTAGAGAAATATGATCCACGTGAACACATCTAGGAGTTCTTCATTGTGCACTAGATATATATGAGCTATGGAAGGTGGACCTATAGTCTAAAACCCATCACCATGTGATTGCAAAATTCATTGGGATATTGTATCACTTCATTCACCTAATGGTTAGGATTGGGAGTGATTTGGACATGCTAGTGGTTGGTATTATGAACATATAATTGTTCATCATGAGATTGTAGTGTAGGAGCCTCTTCATTGGAAGGTTGCATAAAATTTGAATTTCTAATTTCTCCCTCTATATACTAAGTATCTTGCAAACTTTCCATGTCTTCTTCAAATTTATCATTATTTATTGATGGAACATTGGTTGGAGGTTGAAATGATACTTGAATTGTAATGGTCTCCATTGGTTGCATATGCTTCACATTGGTAATGGGAGGGAAACACGAGCGTTTAGTCCTAAACATAGATTCTCAAGTTCAAGTGCCACGGACATGTCCTTACACCACCACAAAAGGGCATGGATGGTTTGTGGGGCCTTTATCATCATCAAAGATTGAAAACAAGTGTCTTAGGATCTCATCGAAGCTTCTTGAGATTGAGAGCCTCAAAAAAGTACTCAAACCAAGAAGAGGGAACTTTGTAGGGGGTCTTTGGCATTCAAGTGGGATATATGCACCATGAATAGGTCTTGTGCACTGAAAATGTATGTTGATGCATAAACATAGTTAGCGAGACACAATGAACTTAAACCTTACTAAAACTTCTCAATTTCGAGAACTATGAACAACACCTAGAAACCACAACATGATACCTCTCTAGGAAGTCATTGGCATTTGAGTTGAATATAGACACCATTACTAGGTCATGGGAGTCATGGATGGTTTTTGGGTTTTTGTCGATAGTCAGGGGAGGGAAACAATTGCCTCTGGACCTAAACCTATCTTCTTAGGCTCAAGCATCATGGATGACTCCTTGAATCTCCACATATGACCTATGTTGGTTAACAATCACCTCCAAGGGTGTTATGGTCACCATCACTAGGTTATTTGTGCACTAGGAATGTGTCTAGAGATCTAACCAAGGTTACAAGAGGTGAATAATGGGCCTTGTGACCTAAATTATGCTTGTCGGGTTCAATTACCATGAACAACACCTACTACCCACAAAGCTTCTATGGATATAGTGTTGAACACATTCTTGAATGTTAGAGAAATTTATGGATAAACATTGTGTGAGGTTTTGAAACGTCCAACTTTTTGAGTGGACACTCCACCCATCATCAGGGACACTTGAAGCTATCATGGTTGAAACAAGAGGTGAGGTTTGAATTTTAAAAAGGTAGAATAAAAGTGACCATTCACCCTACCCTATATCCAAGGCACCATCGATCATATCTCAAAACTCTTGGATAAGAAGAATATCAAAATTGTTTTCAAACCCTTTAAAACCCTAAAAAACCTTTTTAGGACTACTAAAGACAAGTCTGACATGATGCTTGGCCCAAGAGTTTACCCAATTCCTTTCTCCCGTGGAAAATATTTCATAGGTCAAATTGGTAGATCATTCAAATCCCATCTTAATGAGAATATAGTTGACACCACCCTTAATCATATATGTAAATTAGTTATCACCAGAAACTCATTTAAATCCAAATACCTCATTTGTTTTGACAAAACCTAAATTCTTGCCTCATCCCCTTATTACTCCTCTCACCTCATTCGGGAAGCTCTCGAAATTGACAAAAAATCCTAATGGTTTTAATCATGAAGATGTCTACAAACTTAGCCAATCCTGGAAGACCACCATTCATCACCTTGAACCTTAGGCTTCATTTTCATTCGCTTGATTGTGTCCCTCCTTTCCTCACTCCCCAGCCTTTTGCGTCTATTATTTTCCTCGTAATCTAATGGTTCCCTTGAGTGTCATCTTTTTTTTCTCTCCACCTCTTCAAGTTTAACTCTTTTACTTTATTAACATTACTATTTTCCTTTATGAACAAAATTATTAAATCTTGATCACATTTTATTACACTATTTTGTATTTTTAAACCACTCTCAATTCTTCATTAGTTTCAACAACTTTTTAGACTTCATTGTCCTCATAACTTAAATTAATTTTCTAATATTGGATTGTTATTATTTGTTCTATTCTTAGATCCTAATTTATTTTGGATCTATTTATGATCTCATGGGTTAATTGATCTAATCTTGTCCTCACAATCTTTTTGTTCCCATTAATATCATCCTCTCTCTCTCTAAAACCACTTTATATCTTTCTTATCATTTTTAATTCCCTTGCTATATTATTGTTCTTATTATATTATATTAAAAACATTATTAAATTATATAGAAATCTTATTTATCTAAATTTTTTATTATTATTTATCTATCATAACAATTTTCAATTACAACTTTATTATTTTTCACTTCTTAAGTTACTTCCTTTTTAATTAATAATTGATCTTATCTCTACGATCAACTTTTGTTCTATTCATGTCCTCACATCTAGTTATTTCTATATTTGTCTTCATCTCAATAAAACCTTCTCACATTTTATATCCTTTCCTATTCAATTGATTAACTTTTTCACTTTATCATCATTATTATTATCTTTTGTATTTAAAAAGAATTTTGATTATTTAATATTAATCCATCTTAATAACATTTATTTCTTTCAAAAGTCATTAGTACTATATTATTCTTAATTTTTTTTATTTATCATTCTTTGATCTCAATGGTCAAATTACTATCCTTGTTAATATTTGAGCTCAATGATTATTTTTCCTAGTTCCTATTCTCAATGATCACTTCCATTCTACTTTTTTTAATTCAAACCTCAACAATCGTTTCAACCATGATAGCTTCAAGTGTCCCTGATGATGGTTGGAGTATCCAATCGAAACGTTGGACATTTCAAAACCTGATACACAATGTGTATCCATAAATTTCTCTAACATTATGACTAGTTGTGGATACCTACGTACTCAGACACATCCTTGAATGACCACACGAGACCCTTTTATGGTGTCTTTGGTCTACTAGAGGGATACAAGTGCCATGATTAAAAAAAAACACATACCCTAAATGAGAATGTGTTGAGGCCATGGTTGAGGTCCTTTAGCATATGAGTGGGATATGGGTTCCATGTTAGGGAACTAACCCCTCACGTAGGTAGAATAATATATTTCCATGTAATAAAGGTCATTATTAATAAGGCCTAGCAATAAGGAAGAATAAGTCCGATGTAAGAAGACCTAATAGAATCTTCCGCTTCTAGAAGGATATTCCTTTAGATGGTTATTTTGATAGACATATTTAGTATAAATAGGAGTCAAGGGTATGAGAATTTTTGTCTTGGATATTATTGTAATAGAGCTCTACTCTACTAGAGGCTGCCCCCTCGAAGAGGCAAGTGAACATTGCTCTCAGTAATCAAAGTGATCTTTATGGTGTTATTCTAGTATCATTTTGGTATTATTTTGTTTTTGTTCTGGTTATATTATTGTTCATCTTCCATTTCTAGCTATTTATTTATGTTCTGCATACTTTTTTATATCTGGAATATTACAAGTGGTATCAGAGCACCTTCCTTGCCAGAAAATTGTGGGTTAATTTTTTTCAGGGTAGAGACGTATTCTGGCGTCTTTAAGCTACATAGATCTATCATTACGTGCATAAACCCACATTCAGGGATTCATACACGCAGGAAATACAAGAGGTACTTAAGCGCAAATCTGTTGGCCACCCTTGTAACCCTTGTTGGTACCGTGTCAAGTGGTAGCACATCAGACAAGACATGTATACGAATCGTACTAGATCTTTTGAAGCCCTCCATACATAAACCGATTGGCCACATGAATTATATAGTGCCACCGAGAACAACACTTGGGAAGATACTCTATAGTACCCAGGTAGTCGAGTAGTACATCGAAGGGCACAGTCTATCCTCCTTAGTTGGTGCCTCAAGATATTGGGTCGAGTACTATTGTTGGATCCCGCATGTATATCAAAGAGCTATAGCACAGGGAAAACCCTTGTCTATAGAACCCTTGAATACCTAGCCCTTGGGAAGGAAACAAAAATAGAACACACAAGATCTATTGTCACGCAATTGTGTCTCCTGCATTCGAGTTGTGAAATTACTACACATTTCTTCTTGTTAAACATTTGGTCATTTCATCACTGCAGTATTCTTCAGATCGGAGTATAACTCCACAGGAGTAAAAAAATAAATGTTTGGATCCTATTGGCACCATTATTTGATACATATTCCGTTGGATTTATCTTTTCGTCCTTATCACATTCATACCTATCATATTTCAGCAAAAACAAAAATGTGGACCCAACCCCCTTCCAACACCCTTATTTGGTCTTTACCCCATTGGCTTCAACTCGTCGCCTTGATCATTGTGATACACTTCACCCATAACCCATTTTTTGTGTGGTCCCACCCACCCCTTTTCATCTTCCCTCATATTCATGGCCCATACCCATAGCCAAGAGTTGGAAGCTCACTTCAATACCTTGCACTCTAATTTCACAGAAACCCAACAAGAAGTGCAACAACTCAGTGTCAATATTGTCTCCATCAATCAAAAAATGCATTCCTCCATAGTTGCCTCAATCATTGCCTCAATCGCAGAACTCAAACAAGACATGACTACCCAACTTGAATCAGTCACTACGATGATCTGCACCAAGCTGCATATACTTGCAGATATTCCCTTATCTGACCCACCTTTGCATACCGAAGGTGAAACTTCCTCTCATTCCCAAATTTTCATCCCCATCATTTTCAGCGTGACATACGCCTTCCACATGTGGATGCGATCAAATTCTATGGCTCGAGTCCCACTGGTTGGTGTTATAAGCAAAATCTGTCCGAAGGGACGGATCCAACCTATCCGGCTGTGAAGCCGGTTACAGCCTCTTTGGTAGCTCGGCACGAGGCAGAGGCTACCCGCACCACAGGTGGT